>MU224266.1:1053246-1076668 GCA_018584345.1 Thuja plicata
TCAAAGTGCAGAAGGTTTCAAAACCTTGTTTCTGTTATTCTATTCTATGCTGAATCAGTGTTAGGGATAAATAGAGTGAACCCTCAGAGGGTATTTTCATATCAGCAAGAAAAAGAACCAACACTCTCAATGAATTGTTCATGGTGTTCAATGTAAACTTCTTCTTCTAGTACCCATTCATAAATGCAGACTTGACATTCATTTGATAAACTTTTAACCCATTGTAACTTGGATAAGCTATACGTATTCTAACTCCTTCCAATATAGAAATAGGTGCAAAAGTCTCACCATAATCTATGACTTGTTCTTGTGTATAGCCTTTGCAAACTAATCTAGCTTTATTTCTTATAACTTCACCATTCTCCTTCAGCTTGTTTCTAAAAAAAAAACATTTAGTACCAATAACATTTTTGTCCTTTGGCCTAGGTACTAAAGTTCATGTACTATTATTTTCTATCTAATCAAAATCTTGTTTCATTTTTTTCATCCAATATTCATCATCTAGTGCATCTTTAACTTTCTTTGATTCAAATGAAGATATCAAACATTTATTGTCTCTTACCTTTCTTCTAGGTCCTCACTCCAACATCTTTATTTCTAATAGTATTTCTTGTTGAGTGGTGTCTCCTCACATATTTTCTACAATAGGATTGGTAGGTCTCGGTGCTTCATCCACATTGTTTGGTTGTAGAGCAATCTATTCAAATTTCTCCTTAGTAGGTGCTCTTCATAAGGTGTCAGGAACATCAGGTTGTACATATACAAACTTATCATAGTATTGAGGTTCCTTTTTTCTTTCTTCATCATTGTTTTCTACAAACTCATGAATTCTCAAATTTGGACTTTCCACCATTTTTCTAATAACTTTATTTAAACACTTATAGGCTTTACTCCTTATAGAATATCCTAAGAATACTCCTTCAGCCCATTTAGAGTCAAACTTTCCTTCTCTAGAATCTTTCAATATATAACATCTGCTTCCAAAAACTTTGAAATAACTCATATTAGGTTTGTGATCATACCAGATTTCATAAGGTGTTTTGTTGGTACCTTTTCTTCATTTTGTACTCAGTTCAATCTGTAAACAGTTATACTGACTGCTTCTCTACATAAGTTTTTTTAAATACCTTTCTCAATCATCAATTTCCTAACACAATAAACAATAGATATATTTCTTCTCTCTACAATTCCATTTTGTTGTGGTGTCCTCGGTGCTGACATCTGTCTCTTAATTTCATTTTCTTTACAAAACAATGTAAACTCATCATATGTATACTCACCTCCACTATCAGATCTCAGGCATTTTAGTTGTATTCAAGTTTCTTTCTCAACTCGATCCTTATACCACTTAAGAATTTGAAATGTATCATAATTTTTCTTTTAAAAACATTAGAGACATCATTCTAGAATAATCATCCACAAATAGAATAAAATATATGTCTCCATAGTAACTTGGAGTTCTCATGGGTCCACATAAATTTGTATGAATTAAATCCAAAATTGCTTGTGTAACATAAGTTTTTCTTAAAAACTAGATTTAGTCATCTTACCCATTTCACATTCTCTACACATAGCATTCATAGGTTTCTCTAATCTCAGTAATACTCTTACTCTATTATTTTTACTCACTTTGACCAAGTTGTCAAAATCAACATGAAAAAGCCTTTTTTCCCTAACCAGACATCCTCAACTTTAGCATATAGACGATTCTTCATAGAAGTATCAAGATAAAACAAATTATGTTTAGATTGTTCTCCAGTAGCAATCAAATGTTCCTTGTTATCAAAAACTTTCACTCTTCCATGTTGATATTCCAGTCGGTGACCTGTGTTATTTAACTGTGCAACACTCAACATATTATACTTCAATCCTTCAACCCAATAAACATCATCACATCTTGTGTTATTTAGTAGAATTATAGAACCTTTTCCTTTCACATGGTATGGATTTTGTATCACACGGTAAGGAGCATCATTAACAAATCTAACATATCCTCCATCATGATTTTCCAAGGAAATAAACTTAAGTGTTTCACCAGTCATGCGATGTGAACAACCACTATCTATAATCCATGTTTCATTCTTACTTACTTGTGATGTTAGGGATTTTGTTTCTTCTTCATTAGAATTATCTTTAATAGAAACATAAACAACATCTTTTTCCTCACTATCATCTGAACCATCATAGCTTACATCTTCATTAGCAATATGACAAGATTTAATACCTTTGTTTTTGTAGTCTCTAAATCTCCTGAATCTATTTTCTATTTTTTCCTTATCTTTCTTGTCCTTCTCCACATTATCTTTCTTAGGGTAGTTAGATGAAAAATGACCAACCTTGTTATAGGTAAAACATTTCAAGGGTAACTTGCCTCGGTATTTTACTTTACCCCTTTGTAGCCTTCTAGCCAACAAAGTGACAAACTCTCTCTCTCTCTCTCTCTCTCTCTCTCTCTCTCTCTCTCACACACACACACACACACACACACACACACACATTCTCTTCATCTAAAACATATAATTCTTCCAAACTACTCTGAAAGATATAAAATCTCTCACTAACACTTCTCAAATATCCATCACTAGGTCTCAAATCCTTAGAGATTTCTATCTTAAAAGATGATTTAAATGCAAACTCAATCTTAAATGTAGAAGGTAAAATATTATCAAAATGATTAATCTAAAATGCAACCAGCTTACCAATAGTAGTGTCAAGAGAAACATTCATTGAAGGAATGGATCTTAGCTCTTGTATAGCATAACTCGATAGCAAGATTCTCAATATTTTTCTTGTAACATCTTCCTTTTTTATGGCTCCACCAAATCCTCTGATAGAATTTACAATCACCTTAAGTCCAGTGCTGTATTGTATTATGTTTTCTCCATCTTTCATTCTCATCAAATCAAATCTGCCTTTTAGACTTTCTTCTTTGGCTTTCTAAACATGTTGATCTCCACCATATGTCAAAATAAGTTTATCCCACATTTTGTTTAGAGTAGTACCTCCATTAAGTTCATCATATTCCTGGTCAGTAAGTGTGTGTGTTCTTTCTTTTTTCATTGCTCAATGATTTTCAAAGGTACAGTAGTCGATGCAACATATTCATTATCAAGAAAATGAAGTCCATATTATCCTATACTAGACACATGCAATATCATCCTACTTTTCCATATAGAGAAATGTCCCCTATTCCACTTTGGTGCTTCCCTCTTATAGATATTTAGATCTTGCCTCAAGTCATTTTTAACTTAACACTTTAGAGAACCAATGTTCTAATACCAATTGTTGGTCCCACTAAGAGGGGGTGAAGCAAACCAATTCAAATCTCAACACTTCAATTTCAACTCACCAATTCACTCGGTAGCATTGAATACAGTAATAATGGATTCACCAAATAAGTTAATAACTTAAACAATCATACATCTCATAATATGCAAATCAATTATTTAAACTTAGTAAACAAAGATTTAACTTAGTTGACACCAGATTTAATGAGGAAACCCAATATGGGGAAAACCTCTGTGAGAATTCTGACCCAAAATAGAATGTGCATTTCTGAGGTACGCTCGATTAAGAACTTCTCATGTTAAATATTACAAACACATTTGGTAAATGTGAACCTGTTAAGGGATTTCCCTCGGATTGGTTAAGATCTTCACCCTATTAGGAGTGGCCTTGCTAGAGGACTTTAAACACTCTTTTGGAATGTCACCTACATCTAGGATTTACAAATAGGATTGTTAAATCCACTCGGTTAAGATATTTTCACTGTTAAAAATGCTAATAAGAAATAATAAAACTTAGGTATGTAAATATAATAGCTACCTTTTACTTGTGTCATATCCTTTATGCTCACATGAATATTGACATCACATACTCCATTTGTCTCTATTTCAGACTATAAATTATGCTCTTTCTTTGTCTTGTTCTGCTAGGTAACTTTGTTCTTCAACTTCTTCTGCTTCTTAATTCAATTCGGCAACATCATAAACTTTGTTAATTTCTCATCATTTATATAGACATAATTTTTCCTCTTAATCTCCTTTCTTAGGTTTTCCATCATTTGCGCTGAGTCGCTTGATCATGTTCTTTATAAATCTTAACTCGATAAACTTTTTTCACTTTTACCTCGTAACTTCAACTTTTCTCGAAACTCACATAATCAGGTTTAACCACTTGATCTTGGCCTTAGATCTTCTCATTGAATATTATCACTTTTAGATATCCTAACAAACTTCCTTTAATTCTTATCTCCATCTATATCATCGTAGCCTTGTATTAAATTTGATCTTATCATCATTTACAATCAATATCCTATACTCGGTAATTTTTCTTTACAACTTGGTAACTAACCTCGTTCACTGCTCGGTGCTCAGTGCTCGGTAACTAAAAACCAATTAACATAACTCTATAGTGACTGACTTGGTATATCTTGGTAGAGTAACTATAATCAGTCATAACTTAACACTTTTCAATTTCTGACTTAATCAATGTAGTGTACCGACTTGATAACATCAAATATATAGTAGCAAGAAACTATATCAACATCACTTCATCATTGTCTGATCTGTATTTGTCACCCATTTAACTTCTCCTTCATATGATATGGTAACTCTATAAAAATCAAACATCAATGACAAAATAATAACTGATTTGACTATCTCTACAAATATGTATACTCATTATCACCCAGTCTTCATCATCTCCATTAGTTAATCAACAAAAAATTAGCCTGCAAAATAGCGAGACTTGGATTATAAAAATCTTTTTCACTAATAACCAAGAAAAATAGACCCTGAGGGAATTGAAATTTCATCTCATTCACCATCGACAACTGCGTCACAACAGACAATAGATTTCCTGAATGAACGATTCCTGAGAGGAAAATACAAGTCATTCAATCCGATCAGCTTAACACCAATATTCTCCGACTGAGGTGGAATGGTTTTATATATGAGAGAGGGTAAAGATTCAACATGGTGTCTCTTCAAAAAAATCCTTGCAAAGCCACTGTCACTTAACTTGAGTGGGGAAAAGGAAGGAATCCTGCTTCTGAGCAGCTTGACAAATGCGATTGAAATACGAGCAGATTCCACTTTAGGGTTTGAAAATCCTACAATGTCTTTTTGCATAAAAGATACACAAATCAATGCCATTGCCTTCGCAGATGCCATTGCCTTTGCAGATGCCATTGCCTTTGCAGATGCCATTGCTGACAACACTCTTTACACACTATAGAACAATCAATAGGAAATAAAATCCCAGACCAAAAAAGGGATTCACATGAGGATGTTTTGAGAAAATTCAATTATTTCATTTTATAAAAATTGGAAATGGAATTTGAAATTCGAACTCTACCTATTGGGGTGGAAGATGCATATGTCCATTTTGGAGAAAATTTGGAATTTTGAAATTCCAATTCCATTTTTTTTACTAGACACAAACATGGAAGAAACAAAACTAGGAATTAGATAATACCAATTCCAAGCATATTCCAGCTACCAAATGGGCCCTTAAAAATTCCTATTTCCTTCTGTTATGACTTCCCTTTCGAGGAGAATGCGTGGCTCTCGAACACTACTCCCTAATTTTGAACAAATTGTCGCATCAAATAGTTCAAAATGAACATTCTATTCCTAAAATGTCCTCTCTTGATTCTATGTAATTATATCCTCATTATTCGTAATGCTCTACTATTTTCTATTCTATTTTTTCTGTTTGTCCTAATTCATTTTGCTAGTTCAATCATGCTTTCCATATGAACATAATTCATAAATTTAATTAAATATCTCCCACAACAATCTAAAAATAATAAAAGTAATAAAAATAATTCTTCTTATTCATCACGACTCATAATTTTTTTGTTAAAATAATAGTTTAAATTAAGTAAATCTATTTGATTGTTCACCCGCATCATGCAATTTCCCAACCAATTTGACCTAACTCATCTATCTTTCATCATATGTCTGATTTGTCATCTTTAGCAAATCTGTGAATACATCATCTTTGAACCATTTTCAATGATTTGGATTTGATATACGATATGTTACTTACATGCAAGTACAACATTTCATCTATTCATGAGCAAGACTTTAACGTGATCTAAATAACCTGTTTCTTGTCAAATACCCATCATTTGTCTGTTAGAATAGGAAAAACCCTATTCCCCCAAGAACACCTGCATGCATAACCTGTCACAAGGAAGAAGCAAAGACAGAAGACAGAAGAAGCTAAGGCGGCCAAAAAGCCAGAGACATGATATCCATGTTGAAAGAATAAATTTCTATTATCAACAAAAATGAATACAATACAATCTCCTTAATGAAAAAAAAAAGGTGAATCCTTATAAAAGGAATCACGAAACCCTAAAGGTGAAAAACCCTAGAGAATAATGAGATGCCTAAGTTTAAATTAAGCATAGAGTATAATAGACAAATAATAAAATAAATTAATTATTAGCTATAATATGACTACTCTAACACCCCCCCTTAAGTGTAACTTAGGGAGAAGCTAAACAGCTAAGGACTAAAAAATGCATGAAAACAAAATGCATGAAAGGAACTATGGGTCCCGACAACTAGGCATAATTAGGTACCCAAGTACAAGAAATAAACTAGATGAAGGAAACTAAGCCTCCAATCTAGGGAAAGTCCCAAAGAAAGGAACAAGAATGAGCAAGAAGCATCTCCGAAGCAAGAATCTGTAAACACTGTCAGAAGTAACTACTGAAACCCTCACTGAAGTGCATGACCTGGTAGAGAAGACAAAGTCTGAAGAGCTGATCAATCGAACCTAGGAAGTAATAGAACCAACAGGTGAACCCCCCCATAATCTTGAACAGGGAGAGGTGACAGGAACACTGAAATGCAATGCCAAAAACATCTGCAGAAAGAAGAATCAGGAACACCAACAGTGAAACAAAAGTACAAGCACAGGATAACGGGCGGTGTCACTGACACACAACATGGGCTAATGTCATGGAAGGTACACTCACTTGACAAAGGTGGATGAGCACAAAATGGCAAAACATCATAACCCCCCATGACACTTTATAACTGAGTGTGAGTACAAAAAATAGACAAGGTGCTAGAAATCTAAGATATGCAAAAGAGAAGCATACAATGCTCATAAGTTAGAAAGAAGAGTGAGCCAGAAGAACAGAAGAAGAGATCCCAGGACCTGTAGAACCCAAGTAATCTGCCAGAGTGCAAAAGAGAAAAACTTAGAGGAGAAAGAACTTGGAGTAGAATCTGGAAAAAAGACCACTGCAACTGAAAAGCTCACTGAACCAGCTTTCTGACGATATCTGGTTTGCCAAAAATAGAGTCCGGATGAGCCAAATATGGCTCCCGAAAGGTAGACAATAGACATCAAACTTTGACAGTAGAATACACTGTCAAAATAGTAGAGCCAAAAATCCTAATTACCATAGTCGAAAAGAGCTCAGAAAGAGCTTTCTGACGATATAACGAAGTCCAAAAAGGGCCTTCGTATGCTTGAGATAGAGCAAAAAAGGTGACAAGGGCCCAAAATTGCTCTAAAAGCCGGGTTTTAAGCCCCTGGGGCTAAAAAAAATGGGTCCCTAGGCGCATGGCGCACGTAGGGGCTGGATCTGAAGCCCTCAGTCACCAATGTGACTGCCGCCAATGCAAAAGGAGCCCTCGAGGCTCAAAATTCCTCTGGGCGGCGCTAAAGGGCGGAGCAGAGAGGAGGGCCGGCGGGCTGCGGTGGGTGGCGGCGGGGCCGGTGCTGGTGGGGGCCGATGGTGGCGGGGTCCGGCAGAGCAGGGGCTGGTGGAGGTCCGGCAGAGCTATGTAGGGCGGCGGGGGCTACGGAAGAGGTGGCGGCGGAGCCACTGCCAGAGGAGCCCAGAGCGGTGACGCGGTGGCGCGTTTCAATTTTGCATCGACCGCTTTAAATTTAAAACCAAAAAATATTGAAAATTAATGTTTTTTTTTGTTTTTTTTGTTTTTTCCCTCGAAAACCATGCCCGTATAGCCCTAGAGGGCCAAAAAAATTCTCCCAGACGCTTTGGTGTCCAAATCAGACGTGTTTTATATAGATTCTAGGGTTTTTGGGCCTTCCGGACGCTATCGTGAGGTCAGTTTTTGCCCAAAATGCACTAAAAAAGGATACTCCCCAGATCCAATAAAAACAATAGAAAAATGAAAAGCTTCAAACCCTCATTCTGCAAAGAGCTTGCTTCAACAAAACCAGAACATCGAACAACAAGTTCGCTCTGATACCATGTTATAATAGGAAAAACCCTATTCTCCCAAGAACAACTGCATGCATAAACTGTCACAAGGAAGAAGCAAAGATAGAAGAAAGAAGAAGCTAAGGCGGCCAAAAAGCCAGAGACATGATATCCATGTTGAAAGAATTAATTTCTATTATCAACAAAAATGAATACAATACAATCTCCTTAATGAAAACAAATAGGTGAATCCTTATAAAAAGAATCATGAAACCCTAAAGGTGAAAAACCCTAGAGAATAATGAGATGCCTAAGTTTAACTTAAGCATACAGTATAATAGACTAATAATTGAATAAATTAATTATTAGCTATAATATGACTACTCTAACATTGTCATATTTTGAAAACCTATAAATCCATCATCCTTAAACCATTTCCAAGGATTGTGATTTCACATAATATATATTTTGTGGCAAACATATTTAATCTATTCATGATTTTACATCCATGACGCAATAATAATAAACAATAGAGATAAAATCATATTATTTATTCTACTAATTTTTATGTATTCACTCTAACTAAAATTTAATTTTGTATAGATTAAAATGGTTATATAATTTTTATTTTTTTTTATCAAAGTTGATATTGGCAAACTATAATTGTAAATGATAATTGTATTACACTACCTTGAAAAATATAAACATGTAAATGCTTACCTTCTCAAGAGAAAATAAATATTTTTATTGTTCCCTGTTGTCCCAAAATGACAAGGGCATCAAACCCCAAGAACATTCAAGTAAAGCATGGATGGATTTATCTAGCCTTGTTCTCATTTATTAAAGAAGATTATTATAGTAAAAAGTAAAGGATTTTATCGAGAGTTGTTGTCATTCATTAAAGAGAATTGTGATCTAATTATGCACAATGGTGTGTGTGTGTGTGTGTGTGTGTGTGTGTGTGTGTGTGTGTGTGTGAGAGAGAGAGAGAGAGAGAGAGAGAGAGAGAGAGAGAGAGAGAGAGACANGTGTGTGTGTGTGTGTGTGTGTGTGTGTGTGAGAGAGAGAGAGAGAGAGAGAGAGAGAGAGAGAGAGAGAGAGAGAGTCATTAACAAAAGAAATGGAAATTGTAAAAGGTCTTTAAAATTGAATGTGAGAATTTAATCTATAATTTAAAATATTTGCTAACAAAAAATTAAATTAACAAAGAGAATGAATCCTTCTTGGTGGGCAGGAATTCTAGATGATGGGGAGAAGGTGCTTCAAGATACAATATTTAAGACTCAGGATGGAGTCAAGGAAGTTCATGAGCCTCTTGACAAGGTACTTGATAGTTTTCTAGGGGTCAATACCACTCTTGGAAATCTAGATCCTAGTATTAAGTGTGTGGTGATCCCTCACCTTTTCTCTAAGATTGTTGTGCTACAATGTTGTCAATTGGACATGTCTGACATTGATAAAGGTGATTCAAAGGTGAGAGGGTCCTCTCCCCCTCTTTCTTTTTATCATGATGTTTATGTGGGGGCTTCGAAGAATATCTTTGTGAAAGTCTACGAATCCTTGAAGGGGACAAGTTAAATGTTGGTACTTTCATTAATATATTTGACCATTTCCATGTTAGGTTTATTTAAAAAATTCAAAACTCCTTGGTCATAAAATTTGCAAGTTGTCATCATAATATTGTTCTTTCCAAAAAGTAGGTCTTGATGTGTTAGGCTTTGAAGGGCTCTATTTTGGGTTTTGCCCATCCAAAGGGATTTTTTTTCATCTCTTTCAACTTGATGGAAGACTATGTTTGTATTCATGTTGTGGGGCCTTAGTTTTATAGGAATCAACCCTTGTAGCTTTGAAAACAAAGGTCATTTTTTAACCTAGTTGAACATTTGTTTTGATTTGTTCTGACTTGGGTTCACCTCCCTGGTCTTCTTCTCAAATTATGGGATGAAGAAGTGATTGAAGGTATTTATAGTTTCTCTAGTAAATTTTTGGGTTCGGATATTGTCACTATAAAAGGGGCTAGATATGTGTTTTTTGGTTTCTACACATTGGTGTTTTTGGGTACCTTTCTTCTAGTTCTAGTTGAGATGAAGTCTTAAATGAGCTCCTGGACAAAAAGGCTTGAATATGAGAACACTACCATATATTTTTAGATTTTATCTTTGCAAGACCACACCATTTCTCATTATCCTAAGTTTGTTGTGAAGGAAAAAGAGAAAGTTAATTATTCTACCTCATCCCCAAATTATTTTTAGTTGGCTTCCCTCATGCTTACCCCTATTTGCAATAAAGGTATTCATAGATCCTACTTGAAAGGTTTTGTCTATGATCTTGTGTGTAAGTCTGTGATTGATAATCACCTAGTACTGGAACCTATTACAATTGAGAAGATGGAGTCTATGGGGTTTCATTGGTGGTGGACCTTCCTTAGGTTGAGGTCCCCTAGGTAGATCTTAAGATGGTTCCTTCTGGTGATCCTTTTCTTACCCATTCGCCCCTTTTGGTTTTTCCTAAGCTTTAGTTTTTGTTTCCCCCACCTTTTCCCCACTACGATAAGGTAATTATTTTTGTGCCCCATTCCCTTCCTTCCCATTCTATCCATTCAACGCCCTCCCCTCCTTCTCATCTTTTTCAAGATAGGGACTCCCCTCCATTGGCTTCTTATTTGAAATTGCAGAAATTAGTTGATGTTGGCATATCCAAAAAATGGGTTATAGATCAGGTAATGATATTTGTGTGGCTTCTAGACTAAGGGTGTGGATAATGGTAGCCTTGAGGTAATCTAGAGAAGTCTTCCTCTCACAAACTAAAAGAATGATTATTATTTCTTTCAATATCATAGGGTTTAATGGCTCTCACAAATAATTTTTTGTTAAATTTTTTATAAAAGACCTTTATCCAAATATCCATCTTCAAGAAACTAAAATGATGGAAGAATCTCTCGACAATAGGGTGGCTGTAAGAAGTTGAGTATCACTTTTGGGCAAAAAGGGTAAGTGTTTCCCTGTTTTTCAAATTTTTTATCAATTAATGTTAAAATTGCATAAATTAGCCGATGTTGGCATATCCAAAAAATGAGGTATAGATCAGGTAATGATATTTATGTGGCTTCTAGACAAGGGTGTGTGTAAGGGTAGCCAAGGTACTCTAGAGAAGTCTTCCTCTCACAAACTAAAAACATGATTATTCTTTCTTTGAATATCATAGGATTCAATGGCTCTCATAAATAAATCTTAGCTAAAAATTTGATAAAAGACCTTTATCCAAATATCCTTCTTCAAGAAACTAAAATAATGGAAGAGTCTTTCAACAATAGGGCGGCTGCAAGAAGTTAAAGATTTGAGGCACTTAAAGGTTAAATCTCAAAAAAATTCAGTAATAGAAAATGTAGTGCTCAGAGTCTAATTTTTAAATGTGTAATTTATTTCAATACATACATGGTATAAATTACTTTTTAGTAGGCATATTTGAAATCAATGTTTTCAAAATGCTTGTTTGAGGACCCTACCACACACATGTAAGACCACCATATTTTGACCTAAATAAAGGATATTTGTGAATCCTTCTGAAAAATGATACTTCAGACACCAAAGATTGATGAATGTATTTTTTCTTTTTATTTTTATTAATTTTTAATTTACTGTAAAGTATATTTTCAAAATCTCTACTGTACAACCATAATAAATTGATAAAAATTTAACTTTTTTTTGAATCTTTTTTTTTTATCTTCAAGTAATCTCTATTTAGATCTATGTCATATAATTCAGTTTCAGAAAAATATTAAAAAAAAAAAGTTACTAAGATTTTAGTGAACCTCACTATTTTAAGTTTAGGTGCAACTTTTGATTAATAAATAATGAAAAAATAGTAAAATTAATCATATCACTACAAAATTTACATTTTTAAATCTATATGGTAATAATTCTAATGGGTTTTTGTTTCATAAAAAATTTCAATAGGGAAGGCCTTCAAAAAATTACGGCAAGGAAAATATGTAGGATTCCAGTTCCTTAGCCATTATTTTGCAGGCAAAAACCATAGGCTTGGTCCCACCAAGCCTATCTTGACCAAAAATACAATGCAAAGGGTGGATTTTAAATTCAACTTTTAAAAAATGGGCACATGTTTAAAAATGTGTACACATTTCTTAAATATAATAAATCAGCAAATAGTTTCTAGACATAATTTAAAAATAAATAAAAAAATCTGGCACTCGTTTTAAAAAAATGGGCACCTTTTTTTTTAATTTTTGGATCGAGCATTAGAGCCTAAAGTGGGTGCCCTTTTTTTTCAAAATGAATACCCATTTCTAGGGGATTTTTAAATTCTACATGAATTCTACCAAATTAGGACCCAACTTCTTGCACTTACCCAATAAGTAACAATATTTGGCTGTAATTTCTATCAAAAGCAGCTACTATTTCTAAACTTCCAAGAAGGTAAATGAAACCAGTTCAACTTATTGTTTATTTACACAAAAATAAAGAAAACCGTTTCTATAGTTGATTTGAACGGAGAGGTGAGACTATTGTACAATATTTCCAAATTTAATATATGTCTCTAGTTTTGTTGGAAGAAGGTATGCAAAGAGAAATTATTTTTGCAGATCTATAGAGTCTTTGTTCTCTCTAAAATGTCACAAAATTTTAGAGTTTGACAAAAAAATCTATTATATAATACTCCTCAAAAATATTAGCAAAATGATTTATTCAGACTGAGCTAAAATTTTAAGACAAAATCAGGGAGTTTACAGACCTACATACCTCTGCAGAAACATTGACAGCCTTGAGGCAAAAGGAAATCGAGCACCGCTAAAAATCACTAAAAATCAACTTTTTGAGATAAGAGAAAAATGAATTTCAAAACAATTATTGTGTTGGCATATTTTCCCATCTGTATACAGCTCCAAAAATCTTTAGGGAGACGTGCATTATCTTGCATTGTTCATATACAAACCTTCCAATATATCCTAGAACTATCAACAAAGGACAATGGCAGAATACCAAACAAATTTTGATTATTATTTGAGTTAAAAAAGCATGCAATTTCACTAATATAGATAGATAGTGAACTCAGTTGGTGTTGCGAATTTTAATAACTAATTAATGCGGAAGCCTCAAATATAGTTCCAAGCAGGAACTAATGATACAGGCAAGCACTAGAAACAAACTTAGAAATTTAAAGTAAGAATTATGAAACCTAGCATAACCCGTAAGTTAAAGCACAAGAACTAGGACTACAAGGTTCAAAAACCCAAAATAGAGAACTATGGATGCCATAAGACATAGAGTGGAGCCTCTTAAACACTAAAAATACTAAAGAAAAGTAGCAAGGGATGAAAAACTAAGTTCTTCGAGTGTAGAAGGTTAAAATAATTTCAAGCTACCACATTGATAGGACTTAAAGGTTAATATCAACATCTAAGGGAAATAATTAGAATATCCATGAAAAGATAATTCTTGGTAGATATTGATTTCTACCACCAATCCCATCATCTGCATTAATTGTTGAGTATAGAGTCTTCGTCCAACCACCATCTTTATAGATATATCTCCTAGTGACATCATTGTCTTTCACTTGGGAATTAATAGCATTGTATGAATCTTGAGAATTCTAAAATATTCTCAGACCTCTATAAAAGAGGTATTATGTAATGGTTTTATATTAAGGTGGATAAATATAGCATTTAGTGTATTATTTCTTAGTGTTAAATGTCTCTGTCTTTATTTGTCTTGATCGATGATCTATCCACCTCTATTAAAGTGGTATCAAGAAGATGAAGATCTTTGGTGAGAAGAGTATCAAAGAAGATGAAGATCTTATGTGAGAAGAGTATTTGTAAGAGTTAAGATTGTTGCGTGGAGAAGTCCTAGAAGAGTGGCTTGTGCCGTCAACTTGATGAGTGATAATTTGTGAAGATTTTTTAGCTACAGTAGTCAAGCAAAAAAGCACATAAGACAATAGAATCTAACTCCATTTTAAATGCAATTAAATTGAAGGATGCTATGTTAGAGTTGTTAAATAATTAGGGCTTCCATGGCGGACTTTCAAAATTGTAGGTAGTTTTTTTTGTCTATTTTTGCATGAAATGGTTGCAAAGAGCTATTGTAGCCATGCTTTGTCTGCTTTTGGTTACCTTTGTAGAGTCAAAACAGTCACTTAGGTCTCGGTATCTTCGCTGGTTTGTTTTATGTTTAAACACTAAAAGTCATATATCCCACATTGGTCATGTGGTGAAGTAACTTAACATTTTTATACCTGAGCCCACAATATGTTAAGCACTGAAAGGAAAGCACCTTTTTGGCTCACGGTTTATAAAGTGTTGCGGTTAGTGAAGACCAGCTGGCATACAAGGTGGATAATTTTATGGTCCCATGCTCAGGTGATGTGGTCGAGGAGATGATAGGTGGCGAAAGGGTGCGACGACACACTCTGAGTCATCGTAGGTCCACTATGATTGTGCAATGTCGTGGGTGTGACATGTGGTAGGTTTGATAGGTGCCGAGCTACATTGGATGAACACGCAGCAGAGATCCTAGTGAGTAATGTGGTACCATGTGGAAAAGTTGACAAGTTGGTTAGGTGAGACCAAAAGGATGGATCAATTCAGATGGAGAGGTGTGGTGGAGAATGGAAAAGGACCATGAAAGTAAGATCAAGATCCAATGGTAATTCGCTACCGCATGAAGGAAAGATGCAAGGAAGATAAGCATCGCATGGTAGAGAAATGGATGATGTGTGTCCAGATCAGTGACAAGGCGAGAGTGTGCGGCCTACATAGGAAAAGGTAGATAGGTGGTTTCGAGGCCTAGTGGCATGTTTCCACGTGGATGTCAACGTAATCTGACCAGGCAAAGTTAACTTTTCTTTTTACTTAGTGCCCACGTTACTAAATTTCATCGATGATCATGTTTTAAAGTTGAGAAAAGGTCTTAATCGCGGCTGTTGATGTGTTTGGCACTAGAGGAGTTAGCCGTTGTGATGAATATTTTAAATTTTTAAATCTCTCTATACATTTTTAGTATGGTGGCGTGTTCTCAAACTTGCAGGGGAGTGGCTTGAGGTCCTTTTTGTTGGAATTAATGGGAATTAGTACTGAGAGGCGAGGGGTGAATCAGTAGCTCTAAAAATTTTAACACCTTTCTTTATTTATTATTAGTAATCATACATTACTGCATTACAAACCATTACTATTGTTCTTTCTTATGTATGTATTGTTCATTCATTATCTTTAATGATTTGGAATATTCATAGAAACATTAATGAAAATGATAAACACATAACACAAGATATGATATCGCGAAAAACTCTTGTTAGGAATAAAAACTACGGTGGGGATGGCACCCATAAAACTTCACTATCTGCAGAATGGAAGGGAGCCAGTTAAGGCTTACAATTTGATCACTTTTGATGATCTACCATGTTAGGAGTATTAAGGTGGAGACCTGTTAAGATCTACTTTGTTAAGTGCTTTAGTAACACTGATTTAAGTGTGCACTCAGTTATGAGATTTTACAATAGGATGGTTAAGCCCACCTTTCTTGAAAGGATTTCATTATTGTACTACACTTGTTAGAATGAGTACAAATGTTGACTTGACTACATACAATCTATAATTTCTGATTACAGGTCCATTAAAGCTCTTAGAAGCATAATATCACTTTAGTGATTGATGAATACCTTTTCTCTGCTGGTCAGTAGCCTCTGTTCTATTCTTGAAACTGACTTGATTCTTTTTCTGTCCTTCTGCATGAATTCTCTCTCTAGTCTCCAGTTTCTCTTCATGCCTACTATCTCCATTGAACAACAACTATTCTCAATGGATTGAGCACCTATGTATACAAGTATTTGACCTATCTTGGAATTTATGCATTACAATATTAATTCTTAGATCCAAGGTTTACAACTTGGCCTTGATCTTTAGTTTGCATGTTTTAAATCAGTAAAACTAATTAAAACAATAATAAATACATTGCTTCCTCCGCACATAATGGATTTAAAATCAAATCAAGAAGCTATAAATACAACTTCAGTGATTTATCTGACGTGGAAAGTTAGATCCACTTTTTGCGAGATGTAACTGACTGTTAGTTCTTGGTTTTCGATTTGAACTTGAAGTTTGTTGGCGTCCCTTTGTTGAACTGTTCATTAGGTTCCCTTTGTCTATCAGGTTCCTCTCTGTGTTTGTTCTGGATCGAGTTGCACTATTGTTACTCGTCCGGTTTCTTTTACCTTTTTGTCATCGGATAACACTTAACAGTGCCTTGTCATTGGGTTGTGTAGTGCCCTGTCTATCAGTGTTGTGTAAACCGATGGTGCAGATCAAGTTTTTCTCTAAGTATACTAATGGAAAATATAATTCCTTCAATCTCCCCCTTTGACATTAGTATCAAAAAGTAATATGTGCATAATACTAAAGAGTTTTAGTATGTATACACCATGTTTATATCCTTGTCATCATATGACTCCCCCCTAACTGTATGCATCGGTATAGTGTATGTATATCTACATGTATATTATTCATTCACTATATGTACATTATTTCCCCTTTCTTTTACTATACATATTATTTCCTCCTTTTAACTGAGGTGAGTGAACATATCAAATTCCCCCTTTCTTTGATACTGATGAAAAAAATGTACAACTTGTAATATGCAAAAATTGTGACAAAAATGTGCAACTGACAATGTGTCAAATATGTTAGAATGGGTTGTTTTGATATATTCAATCATTTTCTTCCATTTTTCTTTCAACTGTTCTAGTGCCATGTGTTGTAGCTATAGCCTTGCGTGCCTATCATAAATGTTGTCTAGGACAAACATTTTGGGGGTGGTAATTAGTGTATTTTCCTGTATCATATATTGTTGCAAGAGTGTAAGTGTCAGTAAGAACTTAGCTTGGAGCTCATTTACCTCATCTATCTGCTTCATCTCTACAAACTATATGTCATGTCTCTATTTCCTAGCCTGTATGATTTGTTCATTGTACAATCTAAGTGCTTCTTCAGTGTTGGTGAGACTTTGTGCACTGGACTTAAGATCAACATCAATTTTCTATATCTTGTCAGTGTACTCCTGAGTGAGTTGATCTAAAGTGCACCATTTTTGTATTAAGGTAATAGATTTTGATATAATTTGATCAATTGTACTTACCAATTCAGATAGCTTCACCTTTTTTAGTGCCACTTCTTGGCTTATTTTCTCGGCGAGCTTGAACTCAAACTTTTGTTCAATTCTCTCTTCCATAACCTTCTTAGCATCAATATTTTGAGATGTTATTGCATCTATGAGTATTACCAATTGATCAAGCATTGGATCTTTTTGATCAATATTTATGTTAGGTACAATCTATTGAAGTATTCCTCTTTCTACTTCTAGTACCTTGGCCTCTTTTTCTACTCTCTTTAGTTTGTCATGAATATCTTTTATCTCACAGAGCTTGGCATACTTTGTCAATGTAGTTGGATCCAATGTTCTTGGATCATAGACTGGAATCTCATTGATTTCATCTAGAGTTACTAGATTATTATTCTTTCCTTTCTTCTTCTTTGAGATTTTAGGGGATGTAGATGTATGAACTACCATAGCTAGTTCATTTGTTCTTTTTGAATTACTTGGTGAAGGATTTGTAGAAGATGCTTCTTGTGTCTTCTTCTTAGGTGGAACCTGTAAGTTATGTGAAGAGGTCTCTTCATTAACTTTGGGTGTTTCTGCAGAATGTGCTTGTGATTTCTTCTCCAGCTCATCCTTCTTTTCTTCTTCACCTTTCTCTATTTGTTTGTCCCCTTTTTCCTTTTGAGTATCTTTCTTATTCTGATCAATAGAAGTATCTTTCTGATCATCAGTTTCAGCTTGCTCTGCAGTTGTATCAGTGTTTTCTTTAGCTTCTCCATCACTCTTGTCCTCAGGTGTGCTTGTTTCCTTTTCAGCAGATCCATCATTGCCCTCTAGTATGTTTATTGCCTTCATTAAGATAGGAATGTTACTTTGACTTGTAGCTTGGGCTTTGTCAATAGTGGTGTCCTACTCATTGGTTTGAGCCTTGTCAGCATTGACATCCTCATCTTTTTGTGTTTCTTCTGCAGGGTCTGGTTCTTTTGAGTCCAAGACTGAAGTGTCCTATACTTTTTCATCAGCAACATCAATCATTGTACCATCTAATGTATTTAATTCTTGTGGCTTTTGTTGATCCTTAAGTGTGATAAATATGACATCATCTTTCTTCTGCAGATCTTTGTTAGAGTCATAGTTAGTGATATCTTGGATAATATCATCCATGACTATGTCTACGTTAATAGGCTCATTATCACTTTTAGTATTGTCTAGAGCAATGTGCTGAGGACTTGCATTTTCTATCTTGTCCTCTCTATGAGGTGTGTTGGTGAGAATTAATTGTTTCTGACCACTTGTGGACTCTGCGGGTAGATCCAGGAGTTGTCTCCATTTATGTTCAGTCATAGTATGCAGATCAATGAACTTGTTTTCTAGCACTTTGTAAGCTCTTATCTTGGCGACAAATTTTCCTGAGTGCTTTTTAAGTATTTATTTGATATCTTCAACTTTAGATTCGGGAGGCATCCGTCTTACAAGTACCCTTTCCCTTGCTTCTCTCTCTATTTCTAGGGCATATGACCATTATTGGTATATCCTTTTACCTAGCTCATTAGGTATTTGATTGGCAAATTCTGTAGGTGCATATTTGTTCTTGATCATTGACTTTATAACTACCTTGTGTATCTTATTTTGATCCTCTGGGTTTAGTGTATCCCATTGTCTGATTTTCTTATCAAACATTGTACCATGTGTAGCAATGGATTTGGTAGCTTCATCCATTGTTTGATTTCTGAAGTTCTTCTTTTCTACATCAAGCTCATCATCTTTAGTGTCATCTATATCTTCCTTTTTCCTAACCAACCTTTTCCTCTTCTTTAGAGGTGTTATTTTGATATTTTGTTGCCATGTTCTCTTAGTTGGCTGCTTCCTTGTGTAGGTCCTTACTTGACCTTTTTTAAGGGGCGTTGTATCAATCGCAGTAGTTTGACTCCTTTTCCTCTACTTCTTTGCAGGATGTGCACGTGTATCAGATTCAGTCTTTTCAAAATCTATTTTATTTTCTTCTTGTTCCTCACTGATGGTGCCCTGTTCACCGAATGACTCTAGTTGATCTTGTTCCTCATCTATTACCGATAGAATCTTCTTGAGATTCTTAACCATTTTATCCTTTTTTGTTTAGAGTCTTTTTTATTTCTAGGCCTTATTTTATCTTTGATTTGGCCTCTTCATATGTTCCAAACCTTGGTTGTTTCTTATCAATGGGCTCATTAATTAATGCCTCAATTTCACTTGTGGCTTGATCAATATTGATCTCATAGTCCATTGGTGCTAACCAAGCTGTCCTTGGTACAACTGGTTTGATATGGGTGAAATCTATGTCTGCCATAAAACATATTTCATCTTTATGTTTATCTACAAGTTGTTCGGGAATCCTAGTCCTCTCCATCATCTTTTCCTTGAACTCAAGGAAGTAAGTAGACATAACAGACTCAAAACTGTCTCCTAATGACTTAATTAGTTCACTAATATGTTGGGTTATCAGTTTGGTTGTGTCACATACTACTTTTCCTAATGAAGGAAAGTATTCTTTAAAATACAAAAAGATACACATCATAATTTAGCCAAACTTCCATGTGTTGGTCTTTGCAGACCTGATTTTGATCATATTTTCATCAAGTTGTTTTAACAGGATCTCACACAGATCCATTTGAATTCCTTTGGTTACTATCTTGTAAGCTGTGCTTATTGATGTAGCATAAATGTTGTTCAATCTGCTAGCTTGAAAAATTTTATACCCAACTAAAGATGCACCAAATTTGAGTTCTTCGTCAGTGATTGTGTTTACTTTGAGACATCTGTTGTCTCCTTCTGCATTGGTGAGTTTTTCAACTTCTTTCATTGATGGATGCTTTTGTACCCTAGGCTTGTTGGTTATTGGATAACCAGTGACAGCATGAAGAACATCCTTGGTTATTTTCTTGGGTTGGTCTAGCCATAGCTTGTTGTCATGCATTCTTCTCAAGACTAACCTTATCCATTCTATTTTGAATTCCCTCAGGAAATGTAGGGCATTAGTTAACCCTTTAACCTCCAAGTTTTTATGCTCTTCCTTCATTTTTCCTTTGGCATCACACAACTTCTTATAAGCTTCATCCATTTCAAGATCACCTATCTTTGCTATCTTGTAGTGAATATAAGACCTAACGTCTTCTATGAGAAAAACCCTAGGTGGAATTTTTGAAAACGTGTTGGTTTCATCAGGTTTTGATGCAATCTCTGGGAAGATTTTATAATTTGGCTCTACACATGTACTATTCTTGATCGGCTTCACCACATTCCTCTTATCATTCTTGATCTTAGTGGTTCTTGAGGTGGTTGCCACTGTATTTCAAGTTTTTAGGGTATTCTCGAAATTGGGCTTTCTTGATAAAATAATGACAGAGATCTTTCAGTGCCTTTGGTACTTACTTCAATTCACAATAGTGATGAAAGATCTATTTTCTATGTGTCCAATTGATCTTGTTGGATGCTTATGCTTTCTTCTCTTTAATCTCTTTGTTTTCTCTCTGCTTTATCTTCAAATCGCGCATGAAAAATGAAGTTGTCCTGTCGACTATTTGACCTAAGTCTTTGCAATAAATTCTCAATGACTCGTCGATACATGAAGATGGGTTTCATCGGGAAGACTTTACAAAACATCATCGGTGAAGTTGAGTTACCCAGGACAGTTGGTAACAATGTTTCTTTTACTGACAGATATCGGTATTCTACAGTGACAACTATTAACTTTCCCTTTCTTACCGACGGGTGTTGGGTAATATTGGCAATTTAGCTACTTTGTATGATGACCGACAATTTACGATAAGTATAGAACATATTATTTACTATGTTCACCGATGATTTTCAGTATGATTATACCGATGTGGTTACTTTCTCAAAATTGTAAGAAGTAACATAATATGCATCTTTATTCATGCAGATTGTGTTTGTCTATCAAATTTAATAATGGAACTGATGCAAAATATGAATGGGTGTAATGTAGTTCCATACTTACTTGTTCAACTTAAGTGGGGTTAGTGATGTCACCAGATCCATTGGATGGGGTGTCATCATTTTCATTGCTTTTCCCAGCTTCAACATTGCTTGAATCTTTTATCCACATTTTGTCTCTTGCACTTCGGATATCTTCAATGGTGTTTCCATTGAGATATGTGCTTGTTTCTGTCAATTGGTCCTTGCAATATTTCTTGAGGTGACCAACTTTATGATAGTGCAAGCATGCCATTCTGGGGTTTGACTAGCCTCTAGACCTTTTGGTCCATGCTCTCATGCAGTTTGCAAAAATGTGACCATATCTACCATATGTTGTACAGTTTATCCATGTATTGTAATGCCATGTATATTGATTAACTATTATTTTTGGTTGATAAGGAATCCTTTTACCTTTAGGCTTCCATGCTTGCTTTTTCTTTTTCCAGCATTCTTCAGATGTGTGACCATTCATCTTGCATGTAGGATAGTATTTGTCCATGTGGGTTTCATTCTTTGGCTGTTCTATATTGCTCTTACATTCATAAGACTTATGTCCTTTCTTGTTACATTTATAACAAAATCCTATGAATGTAGGTGTAGATTTAGGAATACCTTTCATTTTACCTCAACATATATTTGATGTGTGCCCTTGCTTTCCATAGTTCTTGCATGTTAGCTTCCCTAGTCTTGGATTTTCATAGACATTCTTTGAGCTTGCTTGATTTGATTGTTCTCCATTTTTGGTAAAGCCTATACCATTGTTGTTGTTGACTCTTCGTTGTCCTTCAAGAAATTCATCCATTCTTTTATTGCTTTCTACAAACTTTCTGATAATCTCATTATGTTGTTTTTGAATTCTAATCTCATGTTTTAGCTTTTCATTTTCTTCTCTTAGTTCACTGATAATCTGTATTCTATCAATGAGTTCCACATTTATTCTGTCTGCTTCTCGACTCATAAGAATAATTTGATTTGTGAGATCATGGTGATGCTGAGAATTTCTTTGAATTTCCAATTCCTTTTCTTGTAGTTTCTCTGTAATCTTCCTTCTGTCATCAATAGCAAGTGTTCTTTCTGTTTCAGCTTGTCTAGCAGAACTCATCACATCAATCATTCTTACCATCTGGCTCTCTTAACGGATTTGCAACATCTTTATTTTCTCTGTCAGATGTTGATTGATCTCCTTTAGATTTGTGATGTTCTCTTCTGATGTATCTGATATATTACTTGTATTTGATACTGAAGATTTAAAGAAATCTAGAATCTCTTCTTCTTGATAATGTTTTTCATTGTTCCAGGTAACCATACCTTTCCTCTCATCCAGCAGCTCTCTCATCTTGATTCTGGCTTCTTTATACCGTTCATAGAACATTTGTATCTCAAGATTTTTGTTCTTAATGTTCTTATCAAGTTTGTAATTCTCCATTGTATGATATTTTCTCTTAAGCCTTTAATATTTCCAAGAAGAGACTTAGCTCTGATACCAATTGTTTGAATTAATGGGTAGTAGTACAAAGAGGGGAGGGGTGAATCAGTACCTCTAAAACTTTTAACACCTTTCTTGATTCATTATTAGAAATCATACATTACTGCATTACCAACCGTTACTGGTTGTTCTTTCTTATGTATGTATTGTTCATTCACAATCTTTTATGGTTTGCAATATGCATAGAAACATTCATGAAAATGATAAACACATAACACAAGATAAGATATCCTAGAAAAATCCTGTTAGGATGTAAAAACTGCAGTGGGGATGGCACCCACAAAACTTCACTATCTGCAGAATGGAAGGGAGCTAGTTAAGCCTTACAATTTGATCACTTCTGATGATCTACCCTGTTAGGAGTATTAAGGTGGACACCTGTTAAGATCTACTCTAAACATTATCAGATTTTCACAATCCATTTAAATCAATTTTTTGCTTCTGGATGAGATTATGTAAGTTTTTTTAGCATCAATGTTTCAGACCACACTCTGTGATCCATCATCAGGATGAGAGAGAGTGCAAGAAATGTAAAGATATAAGATGTAGATAAAGCCTCACTGAAAGGATATATAAAAAAGAAAGGGGTAGAGAGGAGAGAGAGAGAGAGAGAGAGAGAGAGAGAGAGAGAGAGAGAGAGAGAGAGAGAGAGAGAGA
>MU224266.1:1106654-1134178 GCA_018584345.1 Thuja plicata
AGGTAAAACACAAATCTCTTGTATAGGCATGCATAAATATTTCATAACAAGGTCATGATCAAACTAGTTAAGAGGAAAGACTTCACAGTTAACAGCTCAAACTAAGACACGAGTTACAACCTGCAAGCAAACATACTCTTCTACAAGTAGATGCTACAAAGGGACATGATTAAGAGGAAATAAAATCTTTCACAGTTAACACATCAACCATCTACAATGCATACAAACAAGCAGAAAGGAGACAAGGGTGACACAACTCAATAAATTGGTTCCAAGAATTCAAACTCTGCATATTATTTCTCACAATGAGTTACAAATTCTCTTTGCTTCTGTCAGGAACTTAGAACAAGTTACAAAAAACAAGCAAGCCCAAGGGAAAAAGAACTGGTGACAATGAGTCTTCAACTCATATTTATACAATTTAACCAACTGTATCATTTATGAGGGCCAAAATATCAAGGATCGGATACAGAGAAAAGGTTTGTCCAGCCACCGCTTAACCTTTTAAAAGTTTACAAAAATACAATTTGATGACACCAAAGTCATACCCAAGAAATATCAACATAAATGCCCCTTCTCAAAAGCAGTCTTATCCCTCTAGAAGAGTCACATAAGTCTTTAAAATGCAATAACTCTTCCGCAGACTTTATCAACTGCAACCTCTGATCTTTTTTAAAATATGATCTTTCCACCGTCTGAGAAAAATATATGATATTTCTGACTCTTTTCCCTCTGTTCAGTCGCAATTCCTTTCTACTCTTTGCACATTCTGAATCTCCTTTCCGTTACCGATATTGAAACAAATCTAATCCTGGGATCGACAGACAGTTCTTTGCATAATCCTGCAATTTAGAATAATCTGATGAACTTGGGAAGTAATGTAAACTGAGCAAAATACCTCTTTACCTCATATCCTGCCTTATCACATACTCGCACAACTTAATATTCTGTCTTTGTTTCATGCGCGAGTGAGCGATGGCATCCATTTTTCTTCTCAGTCACGAACTCGCAGTCTTTTCTCTGATAGCACTTTCTTTTTGGTGACCGAGCAACAATCTTTTTCTTCATTGCATCTTCTGTTCAGTCACACGGTCGCACCACCTTTTATTTTGTTTTTATCTTATGGGCGAGTGCGCGACGGCATCTACCTTCTACTCGGTCGCCAACTCGTAGGCCTTTACTCTCTGCTTTCATTTCATGTGCGAGTGAGCGACTACACCTTCTCCTTCTTCAATCGCTCACTCGCGGGCTATTTTCTTTTGATCTTTAATGATGGGTGACTGCGCGACAACCATTCCTCTCTTCTCGTCGCTGACTCGCAGGCTATCCTTCCTTTCTATGAGTTGATCAGCGACTCAGCGACGAGCGTCCGCTCTAGCTCATCGTGTACTCGCGAGCTGATCTCTTTTTTCATTTACTGACCGGTGACTGAGCGATGAGCGTCCGCTAACTGCTAATCGCACACTCGCGAGTCACTTTTCATTCATTTGAGAATAGTAGCAACTGAGCGATGACCCTTCTTTTCAGTTCATCGCGCACCCGCGAGTTGACTTCTGATTACCCAAAAACCGTAGCTAGTGAGCGATGAACTTATCTTTTCCTTTGGGTCGGTCGGTCACGGACCTTTATGAATTTTGGATTATGCCTGTGCGACTAAGCGACGAGCTCCCTTTTTAGCTCGTCGCACACTCGCAGGCTAGGAACTTGATCTTTAATAGACATTGCGACTGCACGATGCACCTTCTCAGACAGCTCGTCGCGAACTCACGGACAGAGCAGAGCTATTCAAAAATAGATCGCGATTGCGCGAAGACACTCAAATGCAACTCGTCGCGTAGTCACGCAACATGAGGATATGACACAAAAACTGATGCGACAGAGCGACGAGCCGAGACCTAACTTTAAAAGGGACATGACCGTTTCTTGCGCGGAAAAATAGGATTTTTAAAAAATCAAAAAAACCCGAGAAAGTGCAGAAAGCAAGAAACAGAGAATGAGGACGAATGTGATCCAGACCAGGCCAAATATAAAAATGGAAAATTTGGGCAACAGTTACAAAGAGTCACTGGATGAGGGTTGATGTCTATGTTGGATGGATTTTCAGGGTACTATCAGGTCATGTTCAAGGAATTAGAGCAGTTCAAGACTGTATTCACCACAGCATGGGACACTTATGTGTATGTTAGAATGCCCTTTGGTTTGAAAAATGTTGTAGCAACAATTCAAAGAGCTATGGATGTAGCATTTGCAGATTTTATAAATTCTTTTCTAGCAGTATACCAAGATGACCTTACTTCCTAATCAAAAAAAGAGGAACAACATTGTGGTCGTCTTGAGAAATGTTTTGTGAGAGCATTGGAATATGTGGTTTCTTTTAACCCAAAGAAGTGTGTTTTTGGGTGATAGAGGGAAATTTTTTAGGGAATATTGTGTCTAGAGATGGAGTGAGAATTGACCTTGAAAGGATAGATGCAATTGAAAAGATCCCCCAGCCTAAGAATGTCAAGGGAATTCAATCCTTCTTTGGACAAGTAAATTTCTTGAGGTGATTTATTACTAACTTTCTTAAACCAGTATCCCAATCTCAAGGATGATAAAGAAAGGAGCCAAGGTAGAGTGGAATCAAGAAGGATGCAAGGCTTTTTCAGGTATCAAATATGCTCCAGTCCTAGGAACACCAAATTATTGTAAGACTTTATAAATCTTCTCCTTTGCTTCATATAATACCGTTGTTGGAGTGTTATTAGAAAATAATTTAGAGGGCTTTGAGAAGCTCATTTCCTTTTTCAGCAAGTCCTTGCAAGAAGCAAAACTCAAATATGATATCATGGAAAAACAAGCTTATGCTTTAGTCAAAGTTGTCAAATATTTTAGGTGTTATTTGGTAGGAGTAGTTGTGATTGCTTATGTACCTAGTTCTTCTATGAAAGATATTTTAGTCCAACAGGAAGTGTCAGGAAAGAGATGTAGATGGATAAACAAAATTTAGGAATTTAACATTGATATCCATATTACAAAATTGGTCAGAGGTATGGGACTTGAAAAACTCATGGCCCAAAGAAATTTGGATGCCAATCACATAAATATATTGGAGGAGGACCAAAGGACCTACATTTTTCATATGGATTGTTGTGACTAGTATAAGGATATTGTTGGATATATACATAAAATGGTGTTACCCTCTGACATGGATGAAAACAAGAAAATAATAGTCAAGTTGCAGGATGTTAAGTATGCAATAATTCATGGATAGTTATGGTGGAGAAGCAATGATGGAGAATTTCTCAAATGTGTGGACTTTGACAAATCCAAAATCTTGATGGAACAAATGCATAATGGTGTCTGTGGAGGTCACTACATGGCTAAGACTACTGCACACAAAATTCTTTGATTTAGTTTTTGGTGTCCAACTATCTTCAAGGATGCCCACAGTAATGTTAAGAAATGTGATCCCTGCCAAAGATTTGCAGGTAAGCTCAAGTTTGGGGGAAGTTCGCCTTTGAGGCCTGTTATAGTAGAAGCACCTTTTCAGAAATGGGGAATTGACTTCATTGGTGAGATTCCAAACAAGGGAAGTGTAGGTCGTTCATGCATGGATTCTAGTAGCAACTAACTACTTTACTAAATGGTTTGAAGGAATCCCCACTAGAAAGGCTACTAGTAGGACTGTCATTGATTTCATGCTACAATATGTTTTGAGCATATTTGGATGTCTAGAGAGCATTGTGGTGGATATTGCAATGTGTTTCAGATCAGAAGAGTTTAGTGCTTTCTTCCAGCAGTATGGGATCCAAATCTCTTACTCATCCCCATATCACCCACAAGGGAATGGCCAGACTGAATCTAGTAATACAAGTTTGATCAAGATACTTAAGAGGATGTTGGATAAAAACAAGAAAGCTTGGGATTCAAAGTTGTAGTTAGCACTATGGGCTGACAGAGTAACAATCAAGAAACCTATTGGTTGTGCACCTTTTGATTTGGTGTATGGTATTCATGCCAGGTTTCCTCAAAATAATCTACTGTAGATGTACAAGTTTCTCCAAGAGTATGATGAAGAGATGGATGATGATATGAGAATCGGGATGGATGACTTGATTCAACTAGATGAATCAAGAAGGGATGCACATGAAAATAATGTTCAGTTGTAGTTGCAGTATAAGAATCTCTTTGACAAAAGAACAACTATCAGAAGTTTTGAAATTGATGACTTGGTCATGATGTTGAATGCTAGACTTGAAGATAAAGGCAAACATGGTAAATTTGACCCTATTTGGATTTGACCATATATTATTGATAGTAAATGGGGTTCAAACTCTTATATTCTTAAGCACTTGGTTGGAAATGTTTTGGAATTTCCTATTCATGGACAATTCTTGAAATTTTACTTCTCTTGAAGTCTCAAATCCATGAACAGTAGTTGTAAATAGGTTTCTATAGTTTTAGGAGTAGGTTTTCCCTCTATCATTTCCTTCTTTCTATTTTAGGTTAGGTTTCCTTTTCATATTCTTTGGATGGTCTACTTATTTGTGAGATTATGGATCCTTGATATACCTACGAGAGACATACATCCCCAGTCAGAGCCACTGTTAGAGATGTTAAAGAATTAGGGATTCTATGGCAGAATTTAATAGTTGCAAAGAGTTTACTATCTCTTTTTCACATGAAAGGGTTGCAAAGAGGTGTTGTAGCCATGCTTTGTCCCCTTTGGGTCACATCTGTAGAGTTAAATAATTCTCTTAGGTCTTGGTGTCTTTGCTAGTTTGTTTTATGTTTGAACGCTTCATGTCATATATCCCAACTTGGTCATGTGATGAAGTAAATTAACATTTTTATACCTGAGCCTGTGATAGGTTAATTATCTAAAGGAAAGCATCTTTTTGGCTAACAGTTTGTAAAGTGTTTTGAGTTAGTGGTGGCCAGGTAGCGGACAAGGTTGATAATTTTGTTGGCCCACACTCAGGTGACGTGATAGAGGAGATGACAACGGGTGGCAGGGCAGGATGGCACAGTTTGAGTCATCACAAGTCTAGTCAGATCATGCAATGGCACAGGTGTGACATGTGGAAGATTTGACAGATGGTAGGCTAGGTTGGATAGATATGCAACTAAGATAACATCGAGTAAGGTGGTCCTATGTAGCAAAGTTAGGAGGATGGTTAGGTGGGACCAAAATGTTGGATCAAGTTAGATGGTGATGCGTGGTGGAGAATGGAAAAGGATCGCGAAAGGTAGATTGAGATCCAACTATGATTCAAAACCGTGTGAAGGAAAGATATGAGGAAGATAAGAATCATGTAATAGATAAATGGATGACGCGTGTCCAGGTCAGTGACAAGGTGAGAGTGTGGGGCATGTGCAGTAAAAGGTAGACAGGTGGTTCCGAGGCCCAATGGGATGTTGCCACGTGGATGTCAATGTAGTTTCACCAGGAAAAGTTAACTTTTATCTTTAATCGGTGCTCACGTTACTAAAGTTCATCGACGCTCATGTTTTAAAGTTAAGAAAAGGTCTTAATCATGGTTTTTGATCTTTTTGGCACCATAGGAGTTAGTCGTTGTGATGAATATTTTAAATTTTTAAACCTTTCTATGCATTTTTAGTATGGTGGCGTGTTCTCAGAGTTGCAAGGGAGTTGCTCGAGGTCTTGTTGGGTTGTGATCAGTGTTAATGGCTTTGTTTAGTGGCTAGGGATATTCTTTGTGGGTCTAAACACATTTACTACAACATTGTTGTGTTATGGATCTCTATTTACTTTCTATTTTTTGGTTGTCTCTTCCCATGCTGTGTTTTTTCTGCATTAATGAGATAGATCATTTCTCTACGGCTTGGAAAGTGGTTTGTTAGGACAAAAAATTTTAGTGAGCTTTTGGAGAAAGATCAGCTTACAAGATAGGATTGTATTGATTTCTTGGAGGAATAGGTTTTGAGAACCCCATCCTAGGGTTTCATCCTTCTATTTAAGGCTTTCCTTTCTCTGTTTTAGGGGTTCTAGTATTGTTGGTCCTAGGGATATATCAGATTTGTTTAGAATTCTTTCAAAAGAGGATCAAAATTTCATTGATTTTTTGCACCGTATTGAATGGTGTTTTCTTCAATCAGATAGTTGCAAACCTTGACTCATCATACTTAATACAATTTTTCTAATTTTTAAGTCTCTCCTTGGTATCTCCTTATGAGTTTTGGATCTTCTAATTCATTGCCTTGAGTTTGTTAATGTATATGTTGTTTTCCATAAGTCTTGATCTAGGATTACATGAAATGTGCTTTGGAAATGATATAAACTCATTTGGTTTGTCTACATAAGGATCCTATAAGAGGTGTGTAATCTGAGTTGCTTGTATTTATGTCTATGAATCTTTGCCAATAGGTGGGTTTTTGTTTTCGTCTTTGCATTGAGGGAAATCCCAATGGATAAGGCACTAATTATGAACTAGTAAATCTTTTGTTGGTACATTCTTGATTCAGTCTGGTTATATTCTTCAAATTTACATCAAAACCATTACTAAGTTCTTTCATATCCTATGATTGCTAGTTGTATTCATGTCCTACTTGGTAATAGAGAGTCAATGAATGCCTAGTTAGTATTTAGCACTTTCTTACCATTATCTGTTATTGTAATCCAGAGTGATAGAGAGTTGTAAAGAGTTGTATGTTATCTGGATTAGGGGCACCCACCTTGGTTTTGTAGAGCCAGACGTGTAGAGGGCAGTTTCATCCCTATAGTTGGTCCAGGTGCCTTGCAGAGATTCTATACTTGGAGCTAACCACTCCTAACATCAGTCTCAAGGCATATTGGTAGCTTTAAATAGCATAAACATTTTCAAACACCAACATGCTACAAAGAAATCATTGAACCTACCTGAAGGTCTTGTAGATGCATGGTTGTTGGTCAATAGTAAGTTTAAATCTGTAGAAAAATGTTTAAAGACTATCTTTAATGTGTCCATTACTCTAATAATTTCGTTGGCAATGAAAATATAATGGTGTGTTGACTTAATTGAAAGACTAAGTTTGGGAGTTTGGGATACAATACTAATCAGATTGATAGTCAAGATCTAAAAGTAGAATCCATATATTTCAACATGTAAATTGTTTATTCTTACTTACAAATTCATTAAAGACTGTTAAGTGTTTGGATGATGTGTTTTAGAAACAAGATATAAAATCTGAAATTTACTTTCCTTTAAAATATTGTCTCAATTGTTGGATTAGGTTTCAGCTATTAAAGGGGTTGATGTTGTATGAAATTGGAAGAGCCGTTGTGAGGAAAATCACTAGAAATGAAGTCAAAAGTGGTTTCCATCAGAAGATAGAAGTGAAGGTACAAAGTGAAGATTGCAAGAAGGATCACTTTGTTAAAGTTGTTCTTTGCAACCAAGAGTAAAAGGTAAATTTGCAAATTTAAATATTTCTTTTTGAAAGAAACATTGTGTATTTCCTTAAATTTGCAGAGAGAGAGAAAAATAGTTTGCAAGATATATAGAAGGAAATTGCTAAAAGGATTGAGGGGAAGCCCAAAAGGATATAGGAACACCTGTTAAGGAGGATCAATCATAGGAATAAATAAGATACACAAAGTTTCTAGAAGAAAAAAAATATATTTATAGCAATGGGAAAGAAAGGCGAAAGAGTGTTAAAAGAAAATATAAATTTGATTTGTGAAATGGATTGTCTAAAAGAAAAATTAATAAAACTAGAAAAAGAAAGTTTTGCAATGATGAATGAGAGGTCAGAAGGAAAATGTAAAATTTTAAATGAAATTAATGTCTATATAGAGGCAATTCAACAACTAGAAAACAATTTAAAGTTTGTGAAAGAAACACATTATTGTCAAGTGAAGGAATCATGCAAACTTAGAGACAAAAGTAAAGAATTCGAAGAGAAGTTAAAATTGTTTGATGAGATTAATAAAAAGAATGATGAATTAGAAGAAAGATTAAAATTCTTTAATGACATTGAGAAAAGAAATGAAGAAACTAAAAGAGGAGAATTGTTTGTTGAAAGTGGAGAATGAATGTTTAAGGTATAAATCATTAGTTCATGATGCTTCTTGTAGTACAGATGATTTGAATTTGGAATTTAATAAGTGTGATTTTTCTGAGGTTATTTGTAAAAAAGAGTATAATGATGAACATATAACTTGGTGTAATGATAATGAAAATGCTTTAATGACAATGTTGGTTTGAAGATTATGCAAATAATGGGTTTCAAAGATAAAGGATTAGGAAAGAATGAGAAAGGAACGAAGAACCCGATTGAGCTTATAAATAGGCCAATATATGAGGGCCTTGGATATGGTACTAGAAGACAAAAGAATGATACAGTTACAAGTAAATCAGTTTGAGGAATGCAGATTGTGCAATGTTCACATTGTAATAGAGAGGGCCATACAAAGGATAAATGTTGGGACTTACATCCATGCACTATTTGTTCTTTTAAGAGTCATTGTGAAAAGACATGTTGGAATGGAGAATGCAAGAAGGATATAATGATAGGTTACATGAAATTGGACTATAGATGGAGCTATGGATCGAGTTGGCAAACTATTACAGGCATGATTAAGAATTTGTCTAAGTATAAAATTTCACAGGTAAAAGTTGTTGGCAATTAAGAAATGTTTTCAGAAGGCAATAAGTTTGAAAATGATAAAAATCGTGGAAAGAAAAGACATTTATAGAAAGAAAGATTCCAGAAAGTTCTAGATTAAAGATCTAAAGGATTAAATAATTTTAGGACTGCCACAGTAGTTGGAGAAAGACAAAAGCATCCTTAGATTCTTGAAGTATAAGACAATGGCATTTTGGCATCAGGAAAATGAAAAAATTTGGAATGGACATCATAAAGAAGACAATAGGAAGGAAAAAAAGGAATTTGAATGCGACAACATTCATAATTGAAATTAAGGGAGAAAAATCTTGATGTAGTATTTTAAATATTTATGTAACTAGTGTTAGAAATTAGGGGGGGGATGTTAGTAGATATTAATTTCTACCACCAATCCCACTGTCTGCATTAATTGTTGTGTCTAGATTTTTCATCCAACCACCATCATTCTAGATGATTCTTATCATCCCAAGTGACATTTTCTTAGTATTTTAGTCTCCATAAATTCCCATGGTCCTCTATAAAGAGAGGCAAATGTAATCAATGCATTCAAGGGGGAAAAACATTGTATTTATAATTTATTTATATATTCTTCAAAATATTTGTGTTTATGTTTTGGTGTGGATCCAATCCATCTACCTCCTTCAAGAATTAGAGCGTTCAAGTGAAAACCCAAAGCAAAGACTAAAAACCCAAACTCCTCAGGCGTAACAGATATACCCATAAAAAATAATGACGTTTCTATAACATACATATTTTTCAATCTCAACTTTGACAAAAATACAATCAAATCATGCTATAAATAACATATGATTTAGAGAGAAACTCACTACTTGAGTAAACAACAACTTTATTCAAGCTTACATTTTGACGGACGGAGGAGCCTATTGAGATTTTTATTTGGAATCATCTCACCCAAAATGCTCCAAGGAGCCTGCAAACCCCAAAATGAACCCCTCCATGTTCAATAACCAAAAGAGCATGATAATTCTCCCCACCAACTCCTATAATAGTGCATCCCGATGTAGCTGTGCAACATAATCGAGTTCTGAAATGTGTACCTTCAAATGTTTTAGCGTGTGGTACAATCTAGTGGGCAAAAACAATTGTGGGCACTAAACATGGTTTATGGATGACTAGTTTCAACTTTCGTATCTGAATACTGGAGGGGTTTTTCCTGCGACTGTACACAAGCAATCTCACAAGAAAATCCTATCAAATAACTAATTAACTCAATCCACATTAGCCATAACATTAATCTAGTTCAACTAACTAAGTAATCATTATTATTCAGTCTTACAAACAAAGCTTTAAATACCTTATCTAATGAGTCGATTCTATTAATTTATTATTTCAACATCCAATATGTAAAGAGGATTCTATAACTAACTAAGTCTAAGCCTTGACGATACCAAGTGTACTCCTATAGACAAAATGAATACTTTAATAAGAACTAAAGAAAAATTGACAACCAATTCTATATGGCTCTACGAATCCTAGAAGAAGAGAATATAGTGGCTATTCTATAATCCAAGTCAAGGATCGAATGAGAAATGCATTAAAAAGAAAGACACAATTACCATCGTGAAAGAAGGAACTAACTCTACAGAAGGAACCCCATGACAATTTTACACAAAAATTTAGGTGTATCACATAAATGAAGGGCAAGAATAGTTGTCAATGAGAGGAAAAAATGTTCAAATGTTGATTTGGAAGGAAATGATACGCCTTGCCTACAAAAGTGCATTCTGTTGCATAAACATAGAGAAATAGATTCCATAGAGCCAAATTCATAAAGAGAATTGTAAAACCAAGGTTAAAAGAAAAGACATGTCATGGCTCCAACAAAAATGCCATGTTAGCATAGTTGTAAAGTCATGTAATCTAAAGATATACGTCGAGCTTATGATAAATTACAAGAAAAACCCAATGACGATGCATGCAAAGATATACAGGGTGTAAGGTAAATAATTAAGAAAAAAAAATTCAGCCTAAGAGTATGCCAAAACGCTGAAGGTTGGAAAAAAATATAAACGCTATAGAAAAATGCTAATTAGAAATGCTGAAACATAAACATTAAATGAGAGAAAAGAAGAAATGTTGAGAAAGCATGGAAATCACTAGACCAAATGAGAATTATGCCTAGTTCATTTGATGGATGCAGAGATATAGAGGAAATAACAAAGAAAAACAATAGTCCAAAGTGCCAAAATGTCCAAACGATCTAGCAGGATGCAAACCTCAAGCGGAGGAAGGGAAATAGAAAGCCTAAAATGCTGGAATCTAGCTTTAACAACCAAGATGGTAAGAAAATGATTCATAGTTGCATCGACACAAAACAACCAAAAAAAATGGAGAAAATTTAAACAAAATGTACTCACAAATAAAGTGCCTACTCCAATTGTTTTCATGTTTACAAAGATTTAGCAACATGTAAAAAAGAAAATTAATGGTTTACATTCCAATTCCACCAAGCATGGAAATGACCACATTCCAAACACATTGCTACAGAACCAATGGATTCTAATTCATGGTATGTTTTTATGGTAAAAAAAAATATAGATACACCAGAATGTTTTTGACAATATCAGACAATGGTGTAAAATAATGAGTGGATTATGTGCAGAAAAACATAAAGGTAAGCCTACCTAGTAAAAATTGAATAATTTTTTTTTGAATAAGTAAAATAGGTTTTACAGGGTTCCTGAAACCCGAAACAAAGTATTTAGAGATAAAACATTAAAAAACAACAAAAGACAGTTCGGAGCAAAGAGCAGAGCAGGCCTAAAAGGCCTGAACAAAAGAACAACTACAGCTTCTAAAAAAGAAAATAAAACCTGAAAGTAGCATAAATGCCCACAAGGCCCTAAGAGAGGTCCACCATAAGAGTGGCAACCTTGGCCTCAAGAAGCTCCATGTTGGTTGTCGATTCCTTGATTTTCTAGATGGTACTCTCCCCATCCTTTTCCTTAGTCTTCCTAGTTCTGGCCCTAGTTATTATGCTAGGTCCCTGATTAGTGTTCTGATCTGTATCAACCTCATTTCTTGCCTCATCCATCCCCTCCTCCAGCTTCTCAATAATGGTGTTAGTGTGTTCTCTAGTCTATTTGAGGATATTATAGCTTTGTTCAGCTATGTTCTTGAGAGTGGTTTCCACCTTGGTCATGTTGTCCTCCATCTGCTTGACACAGATGCTCAGATTCCTTTGTTCCTCTTCCTCACCATCCGTTTTCTCCTTTTTGGTGCCGCAAACCATATTTTTGAGGTCCTCAACTTCATGGTAGAGCCATTTGATAGTTCTGTAATTATCTAACATGCTATTTATGGTGTTGTTGAGCAGGTTCAGGTCAAATTCCCTGGTATTGTCGCTTAGCACCACCATTGAGGGGTCAATAAATTATTCCACCTTAATCTGCCCGCCTTCACTTTGTTTGACTTTGGGGTTTATAATTTGTCTAGTGATACCAATTTTGGCTGACTTAATGTTGAAGTCTCTCCACCCAACAATCCTTCCCTTGTCGACCATATAACAGCTAAAAAAATTTTCCTAGTCCTCGCCCAAATTTTGGGGTGTGGAGTCTAAAACAGGGGAAGCTCTACCTATCTTGTCCTCCTTGGAGTTCCTCTCAATGCTCACCTCCCTATCTTTCTCCTTTCTACGTTGGAGTTTGGCAGGCGTAGTTTGCTTCCTCATTCTCCCCTTCCCTGTAGTTATTCCCTCCTCTCCTTCTAATTCCATACCTTCCTCATTCTCATCATATTCCTCATCCGAGGAAATAATGATAGCTTTCTATTTTTGTTGGGTAACCTTGATCTTTTTTTATACTTTCTTCTAGATACATTTCATCTTCTTTGATGACGAGCCCTGGTTGTTCTTATTTGTTACATACTCCTCATTCTCATCAAAATGCATGCCCTCACTGTCCTTCGTATTTGAGGGCATATAATCAGATCTCGAGGCCTGCCTCTCCTCTTTCTGACCAATTTTGTTGCCCAAGATTTGGGCCTTAAATTATTCATAAATCAACAGAAGAAGCCCTTCATGCAGGGAAGGGTTATAAATAGCCTTCTCTCTATACCCATTAGTTTTCTCATTTATAGACGAATATAAATAAAAGGGAATAGACACCTTGATGCCATGGCGTGAATGATTCAGAAGTACAAAATGGTAGGTGTGGATTCTATCAAACCTGGTATCGAGGGTTATGTAGTAGATAATGGCCTAGAGAACAAACCTCCACAGAATATTCAGCCCATCAGGTAGGTAGTAGGTGTTGACTTTGGTGAGTTCATTCTTTTCCTCCTCATTGCTAAAATATTCACTGATTGCAGTGTCTGATATCTTTCGGTCTCTGTAGAATTTTTTGCCAACAATAGGGATCCTCATGACCGCATATATGACCTCCTCAGTCATCGTAAACTTTCTTCCCTCAATCTCGATGCTACCATTCATTCCATTTTTTGAGAAACAATCTAGTAATAGACTGTTTCCCGCCATGGAGCCTTTCAATAAAGGTAGTGATCCCATCGTTATGCAGATGTTTCTAGACTTTGGCCCGCCTCTGCCATTTTTTACTATCCTTTGTAGGCTCCCTTCTATGTCTTTCTCTACCCATCGCATGAGGATAATTCTCAAATAGGGGAAAATCTATGCTAAAACCAACTATCGCCAAATGAATCTAGAATGATCTTCTGTGTTTCCTTAAATTGGAAGTAATTTCTTTGTTTTTGACAACCCAGTAAGTGTGCGAGCTTTGATTGTAGTTATTACCCTTCTAGACTGTCTCGTACTTACCATTTATGGTGATGCCATTACCTTTCCAAGCTATCACTATCATGGTTATTTTCTATGTGTCCCTTCTTCCTGTGGATTTAGTCATAATCCACAATATCTAAAGCTTCCCGTGGAAGATCTCCTCCACAAATCCAGTGTGTCTGCTTTTCGCTTCGCACTGCCCAGTTGGTGAACCAGTTGACAACATGATTTCCTTCTTTGTACACATGGCTAATATGCACCCTTTCAAAGGTATTCAGCAAGTTTCATGTCTCCTTTCAAAGGTCCATTGAGAGAACAGATCTTGCATAGAGGCAGGAAAACACCATTCGAGACCAAAGAGAAAAATGACAAAATGCGAAACAGAGATAACAAAGGGGCAATGGATGAAAAGATGATCCACTGACTCTGCATGTCACAGACAAAGAACACACATGTTGGGGAAAGGGATGCCACATTTGACGAGGTTATCGACAGTTAGGATGTGGTTTTGGAGCGAAAGCCAAAAAAACACATTGATTTTCGGGATGAGGCCAGGTAACCAAGCTTTTGCCGAAAAAGGACAGGCTCCGAGATTAAATTGGGTAGAGTAAGCAGAGGCAATAGTAAAAGAGCCTTGTGGAGATTCTTCTGAAATCAAAGTATCTTGATTCTGGGAAAGAGAGATTGCATTGACCTCCATGGTTAACGGTGTTAGATCTAGGGAAACAGAAGCCAGGTTCACCCAGGAGTTCCCCTCTCTGTAATTGCTGACCCTGTCCCCAAAAAGAAAGATACAAACCTCCTTCCATTGATTTAAATTGTTACTATCTTTCAGGGGCTTATTCATGAACCAATTTTTGTTCCAAAAGCTAATACTGTGACCGTTCCCAATTTTCCATTTCGCTTTAGACTTAGCCAGCTCTTTAGCATTAAGATGACCATTCCAGATATAGGACCCTTTTAGGATTTCTTAATTCTCAAAGAATTCATTTAGAGAGGCATTAGGAAGGTATTTTTCCTCATAGAAATTACGCCATTCCCCTTTCCCATGAAAGATCCTCCATATTTGTTTGTCTTGAAGTGCCTTATTAAAGGGCCTTAACCTTCTAATTCCTAGACCTCCTTCCCTTTTAGGAAGATAAAATTTTTCCCACGCAATCAGAGGGATGCATTTATTCTCTTCCCCTCCTATCCACAAAAATATTTTTGGAATTTTCTCTAGGGCTTCCGCCACTTTAGCCGAAATAGAGAATAGGCAAAGGGCATAGGTGGGGAGGTTTTGGAGAGTGGACTTGACTAGTTGGATTTTTCCTGCTTGACTAAGAGTGATGCCCTTCCACTCAGCCAATTTTTTGTTAAATTTGTCAATAAGTTTGTTCCAGAACTCTTTCGAAGGTTTAGCTCCAAGAGGGAGGCCCAAGTAGGTTGAAGGAAGGGAGCCAATACCGCAGCCAAGAATTTCCGCCATTCTCCTTTGTCTGGCCTCAGGAGTATTGATGAAGAATAAAGAACTCTTGTTCCAATTGATTTCTTAATCGGTGGCTTTAATGTAAGAATCCATAATATTTCTAACCACCCTCGCCTCTGTCACTAAGGCTACCCCACCTAAGATGGTATCATCAACAAATTGTTGATGAGAGAAAATGGATTGACTAGAGGATGACTTGATGCCTTTTAGTTCACCAACAGTCTTTTGAGCTGAGATCGATCTGCCCAAGCAATCAGCCAAGATGATGAAGAGAATATGGGATAGGGGGTCCCCTTGTCTCAAGCCCGTCGAAGCCTTGAATAAAGTCAAGGGGGAGCCATTAACCAGAATCGAAAAGGAGGGTGAAGAGATATGTTGATAGATGATAAGGTATAATTTACCATTGAACCCATAAGTTGTCAGCACTTCGATCAAAAATGACCAGTCCACCCTATCATAGGCTTTGGATAAGTCAAGCTTGAGAAGGAAACCTTCCCTATTCCCAGCTTCAAGAGAGTGAATCACCTCGTGCACTTCCATAATAGAGTCCAAAATTTTCCTGCCTGGTACAAAACCTGACTGTTGGAGAGCTATGATAGAGGGGAGCACACTGAGAATTCTTATAGTGATAACTTTAGAAATGATCTTATAGAATGAGCTACAAAGGTCGATGGGTCTGAAAAGATCCATGGAATCCACCCCTAGAACCTTCAAGATGAGCATAAGGAAGGTTTCCTTAAGTTCTTTAAGAATATTCTTGTATCTGAAGAATTCCTGCACTCCTTTGACTAGATCAAATTTGACAACTTCCAAGAACTTGTAAAAGAAGAACATGGGGAATCCATCAGGACCCGAGGAATTGTCACCTAGGAGGGAGTAAAAGGCTTTTTTAACTTCAGCCATGTTGGGGATAGCACACAGGGATTTTTTTTGGTACTCTAAAATGATAGAAGGAATGTTGTTCAAGAAATTCACCTAGTCCTGCTTAGACAAGTGAAGATTTTTAGACAAAAGGGATTTAAAGAAGTCAACAGAAGTCAAAGAGATGTCTTTGTCTTACTGCATAATTTGGTCTCCTCTTTTAATGTCAGTGATTCTATTAGAAGCCCTATGTCTCATATTGAGAGGTGGAAGAAACAAGTCTTTTGGTCCCCCTCCTTCATCCATATGGATTTGGACCTCTGCTTCCAGTACATTTCCTCCCTGCTTATCACATTGTGGTACTCCAAGAGCTTTTGTTTTTCAAGAGTGAGACTAGACTCATCATACCCATCTCTCTGGATTTCATCTTGAATCTAGCCAAGGTCTGAGATGGCCTTTTCTTTATAGGCCAAGATGTCCCCAAACTCCTTCTTGTTCCAGATCTTAATATTAATCTTGACATATCTAAGTTTTTTGGCAACTTTGAACATTGTTGAGCCTTTGATCTCGATATTCCACCACTCCTAAATTTTAGAGTTAATTTTAGGATGGGTGGTCCACATTCTTTCAAATCTAAAGGGAAAGTGCCTTTGTTTGATAAGCGGGTCAAGGACTAGTGAGATGGGGGAATGATCCGAGCCAATTTTCACCAGATTGGAAAGTTTACTATTGTGGGAATTCAACCAATCTATCGTTATCAGAGCTCTGTCCAGCCAAACTTAGATGCAATCACTCTTGGTTCTCCTATTGCTCCATGTGAAATTAGGCCCCCGAAGGTGCACATCTAGCAGTGCTAGATCATTTATAAAGTCCATGAGATCCTGCCTACTGTCAGGATATGGATTTAACCCATCTTGTTTCTCCCCAAATTTTAGAGGGGCATTGAAGTCCCACATGATAATACATTTGGAGAAATTTAACAAAGAAATAATGTGTCTAAGTTTATCCTAGTAAGATCTACGACCACTTTTAGAGTTATGAGCATAGATGTTGATAATGTACCATCTGTCATTAGTTTTTAAATTTTTAAGATGAAGAATCAGAATGTTACCTTCTCCGTAGATGATGTCAACATTCCAAACAGAGGAGTGGAAAAGAGTCATCAACCCTCCAGAAGAACCTTCCGAGCTAATGGTAGTCCTATCCATCGACTTTCTAAATTTAATTCCTTCCAAGATTTCCTTTTTCATCTTCGTTTCTTGGATTAACATAACATCGGGTCTATGATCTCTAATCATATTTCTTATTACATCATGCTTATGCAGCCCATTTAGACCACAAATTTTCCAAGAGATGAGCTTCACTTAATACTTGGAATGTAGGCTCTTGGATGGTAGGGTTCCATCCGCTATATTCTTCCAGGCTTCTTCTTGCCAGATTTGGTGCAAAGATTTCCGCCCTGGTGTTTTCTTTATTCCTCCCAGATCATCTTTGTTCTTTCTTCTAGTTGTTGATGGAGATACTGGGGAAGGATCTTTGCTGCTTTTTTTGTTCCTCACCTTAGTCCATTCACTCTCCTTCCCTTCTTTGTGTTTTGCAAACATTGCTTCCATTCTGGTGAAACTCCCCATAGTAGCTGAGTTTAGCATATCATCCAGATCCTTTTCCTGACCCTCTAGTTTTAGGGTTTCATGAGAGTATACACCCATTGGGAGTTCTAGCCTTGGAAAAAAAACCACAATCTCCAAGGACGATTCTGGGGATCGAGGAGCCAGCGAAGCGGGAGAAGGTGGAAACTCAATCTCATAATATAGTTCTTCAGATGCTTCAAGGATACTTGCTTTAGATACAGGAGCAGAATTCACAAAAGGCATCAATTCCAAACATTTTGACTACATTGTGGTATTCTCTATTGGATCCTCAGACCGAACACTGGTTGATTCAACTCACTCCCCTTGTTTGCAAGGTTTCTCCAATGAAGGTTCCTTTTTCTGCTAGACCTGTAAAACAATATGGGGATTCACCGAGATGGAGACATCAGTAGAAAGGTCCTTAGATTCACCCTCTAGCTTTTGGACTTTCTTAGCTTTCTCCTTTGCGAGAGCTAGGCATTTCCTTGCCATATGCCATGCCTTCTTATTGTTAAAAAACGCAAAAGGCATGCTTTCATATTCCATTTTCTGTAATTTTTTCCCTAACTTTGAGTGGATTTCTATGACCTCTGGCATATCTTTCCCTTCTTCGACACCTATGCAAATCCTTGCGTAGGTGAGGCACCTTCTATCCACTGTCACTAGTTCTATCGAAAGGAGCCCTCCAAAGGAGGTCGCTAAGTCTGCAAAGACATCTTGAAGCCTGAACTCCAGAGGGAGTTCAGGTAACCTAACCCAAACTAGAGTCTGCATATAAAATGAGTCATTTAGGTCCAGATTAGGGGTCCATTTCTGCAAGGATAGCATCGATCTTCCTATATCCCACACCCCAGCATAGAGGATCTTGGTATAGTCTTCAGGACAGAAAAACTCAAAAGATAAATACCCCTTGCCATAGCTTTTATATCAACTTGACCCTTTAAATTCTATTTTCTCTTGGTAAAGGATCTAACAACATCAATATTAGGCCTTGAGCTTGCAAACTTTCCCACCAAGGCGAGGGACATTGTTGCAATATTATGGTCTATGAGCTCATCGAATAAAGAAATAGCATACTTTCCCTTTTCCTTAACAGATAGATCTTTTATATCTAGAAAAAGGGACTTGCCTATGGGTTTAGTCTTGAATAAAGTTGATTAACGATGATGCCAAGTAGAATCCTCTTTTTCACCATGTGAGGTCTCTGACTATTCTAAGGATTTAGACCCCACCTCATCTTTTCATGGATCCTTCTATCTTTTGCGTGGGTCCCCATCCTTGTTTGTTGTGTCTTCCTTGCCTTGGTCTACCAGAGCTCCACCATCACCTCCTCTTGTTGCAAAGTCTGATGTCTGCGAGGACTGTTTCCCACCTACATTCAAATTTCCCACTCCTCCCACTCCAACAACTTCTCCCCCTCCTTTCTTCATTTTAAAATTGAATAATTTGTTGTATCAAGGCTAGGAAATGTTTATAATGAGGCTACCAGCACGATCAAACAACAATGTATAGTCAATAGCTCCACCTCTAAAATGTACCTAGATATGCCTTCATCCAAAACAAAAGAACCATTTGAATTCCCCAAAATCTACGACAAAAATCCTCTCTTTAATTCAAAACAATTTTTAAAGATAAAGAAAAACAATTTTTAAAGATAAAGAAATAGATTATGGGTGGTCTCTTCCCGAATAGACCCCTGGGGCCCAATGTTTTGGGAAATATGACAGAGATCCTCCTCCCTCTTATACTACTCCTCTCGCAGCTTGAGGACTTTCTTTATATGTTTTTTTGGTGAATAGTTGTATATTTTTGGCATGTTGCCGAGTGACTCTTCGCAGGATGATTTTGTATCCCCTGGTCCTTTTTTGTGAATATGTAATTTTTTATATATTAATTGAAAAGACTTTATTCATCAAAAAATTGCATTTCCACATGCATGGAAAGGAAGTCCATAAAAAGATAATTATCTTTCCAAACAATTAATTTTATTTTTTTTAATGTATGCTAATAAAGTGGTTTTCAATTTATGGGGCATTTGTTAATAAAGGGGTTTGCTATTTTTTATGAAGGCCTTCTCTATTGATTTAAAATATTAAAGTACATATTCACAAAAAAATGTTGGGGGAAACGAGATAACCCTGCAAGAGTCACACGGCCAGAGGTTGGAAGGCAAAACAACAATTCAATAAAAACCACCTTAGGCACCCAAACTAGTATCGACTGAGGGAGGTGGGTCATAGCTATCATAGTTTTCACCCTAGCCATCATCAAGGTCTTTAGGTGGGTAAGGTAGAGACCACCCATCATCAGAAACATCATTGTATTTTTCTTTTCCTCCTCGGTCCTGGGAGGAAAAACGGCCAAGGCCAAGTGAGGCAACTACTTGGAAGAGGTGGCAGCAGGCCATGAAGAGTCACTACCCAGGGTATGCCAACAAGAAACAAGAGAAAATGGAGTCTAGCTGGAGCCATGTCGCGGTAGAGAGGTCTAGCGATGACACTGACAATTATTCCCACCGCTAGTGGAGTGGTGGGGTGGGGATTGTGACTAAGGATTTTGAGAGAAGCAAGTGGAAGAACTATGTCCACAACGATGACCATGGGGTGGAGTGTGGTTAGCAAAAAAATAATCTTGCGGCACTCTAGCCACCGTACATGGGGCATTACCCTAGTGGTTTAATAGCTCTTGAAGGTGGGCCACTGCAAGCACCACCTTGCTAGCCTGTACTTGTATCTGCATCATCATATTATTGTATATGCAAGCTCTAGTGTACATAAAAACATTTATATCAAGAAAGTTGTGAGTGAAAAGAACAAAATTTCTCTCTTTCTAAAGAGTAAAAAGAATCTCCATGCTGGAAGCATGCCAAATTTGAGTGTATTTGTCAGGGATTCTAGGCGAATCACCTTGAAAAAATCATATGTCAATAAAAGGGCTCAGGCCAAAAAGGTTTGAAAAAATTATGAATCCAGTTCTAGTGCTGTTGAACTCTTTGACAAAACCAGAAAATATGTAGAAAGGTTTCTAGTTGCCCACAAAAGGGACACCTAGGATCAAGAACTCCCAGATTCTTGAGCCGATAAACCAAGGGAAAGCCTTGGAAAAGAACACACGAATAAAAGTGTGCAATCTTGGGCTCAAGAATGACAGTCCAGATAGTGTGAAATCTTAATCTCTAGTTTTTCTAAGAACTATGCAAGTGTCAATGCTAGTTGAGAGTGGTGACCATGGGAAATTGTGGCACCAACTAGTGGTATCCCATCTTTCGCTTATAGTTGGAAAGAGGTGTGCAAGGATACCATTTCTAATCCTTCTACTATGGCTTAATAGGTTCAATACCCAACTTAGGAAGCATGTGAGGAGGAAAGGCAGAAACCAACAAGTCAAAAGTTTTCCGATCTGAGTGAGATAAAAAAAAATTGAAATTGCATGTCATCCCATGTTTTAAGGCTCTTGGTAGCTCTAGAAAATAAATCTTTGGGTGTCATGATTCCAGGTTTATGAAATGCAGAGCACTAACACCCAAAACCTTAGCTAGCGGGGGCCCTTGCATAGAAAAGAGGGGAGACCAACAAATACAATTTTGGTTCATAGAAAGCCCATCACGGAACCCATCTCCACCCTAGAAAAGTGATGACTTAATGGCTTCCCAAGCTCTCTAGATGCTTTTGACAAAAAAAGTGCCATGGATTTGAAGTGGCTCTGACATGATAAGAAGGGTTTCAAATCAAATCCCATTCCAAGTTGGTCTGTTTACTGAAAATCCAGAGGAAATGCAATGCCTAAGAAGGATTTTCAAGACTTCAATCCTTGTTAAAGCACAGATGATACATTTTGAGCATATGGCAATTCCCTGCTTCTAATTAGAAAGAAGGCCTAGGCCCCCAGAATCCTTGGGAAAGAAACAATACTCCCAGGAAACTCCATGAAACCCATGATGATCAACACTAGTAGCCCAGAGGAAATCCTGAAGGACTTTCTCCAGCTTCATGTAGGAGAATTTTGAAGGAGCCTAGGAATATGAATAGTAAACATAAGTAGCTGCAATGTTTTTTGAATAAATATGGAATTTACCAACCATAGAAAGTAGCTTGGTAATTTAATAGTGAAGCTTCTTTTCGATCTTTGTAAGAAATGCATTCCATAATTCAACAAGTGAATCTTAAAAGGCAAAGGGAATTCCCAAAAAGTGAAAGACCTCATCATCATCATGCACCCATTTCTAGCCATAATGGGAGAGCCAAGGAGGAGCAGGAAGAAAATATTGTCTATAACAGAGAGTCTTGTGCCATTGAAAAGTCGAACTAGAGGCAAGACAAAAATGATGAAGACATTGGAGAGCATTTGAGACATTATCTTCATCCTCAATGAGGGTGAGAAAGGACTCACCAACAAAGTGGTCATTGATTAGCTAGGTAGGTGACTCAAGGAGGGAAATTCCTATAACGAGGCCAGAAGAGATAGGATTGGCAAGCAAGTAGCCAAACCCCTCAGTAGCAAGTACATAAAGAGATGGGGCTAAAGGGAAACCATGACAGATAGATCTTGAAAGGCCAAAAGCCTTGGATTGCCTACCATTAAAGGTGATACAAGTATAGGCATCCCCAAAGAGCATCTCAACTCACCAAAGTAAGATAGGACCAAAACTGAGGGCTTGAAGCATTACAAGATTGAAGGCCCATTCAATTTGGTCATATGCCTTGACAAAATAAATCTTGAGGAAGATAGCTTGTTGTTTGGAATTCTTGGCCCATTCCATTCCTTCTCGAACCGCAATAAAATTGTCAAGGATATACCTAGACTTGATGAATCCAGTCTGGTCATGATGAACTACCAGAATCAGGATGTGACACATTTTGAGAGCCAGGGGTTTAGCAATAATCTTGTAAGAAACATTCAGAAAGGTTATTGGTTGACAGTTACAAATATCTTAAGGATCTCTTGCTTTAGGTATGAATTTAATGTTTCCTTTGCTGATAATATTGCCATGAGATTTTGAATGAAAGGATTCAAGGTAGACCATATGCAAGCTTGGGCCAACACAGTCCCTAAAGACTTTAATAAATTCACATGGAAAGTCATCGCACCGAGGATCTTTGTCATCCACCATGGAAAAGATAGCCTCCTTGAGGTAAGTGATGGTGAAAAATTTCTCAGTAAAAGTGTGATGCTCAATCAAAAGCCGGTTTGGAGTAACATAAATACAATCCTTCAAGGCTTGGTTCCTCATAGAATAACTTACCTGCGCTATGAACACCTTCTCATAATGCCAGAAAAAATCTTGAAGAATGTCAGGAAGTTCAGAAAGAACCTCCTAACCCTCCCTAATATTTTTGATCCCAAGAGAGGTACAATGAGCTCTAAGAGCTTGAAAAAACTATTTGGAGGCTTGGTCGCCAACCTCAAGCCAGTGAAGGAAAGCCTTCATTTGAGCTCCCCTGGCTGCATAGTTATCTGCAACTTATTTCTAGTGATGGAGATAAGCTGGCTGAAGTTGCAGTTCTATGTCAAATGGGTTCATGGCCAAGGCTACAGAAGCAATACAAAGATCTTTGGTGGTTGCGTCATATGAAAACTGATGGTACATGGAAATTTTTCTTCCTTAAATGTGAAGAAATCTTTTCGTACATGTGATGAAATCATTCCAATAGTGAATCCAGCCTGAAATGTTATGGGGGCATGTGCTCCAAATTCTATACACTCGAGATATGTGTCACCATGGGATCATGAGGAAGAAGAGACATGTTGAGGAAAAAATACATTTTAAAGGGACACCTCTTAGTTTTCTACCACTCAATTGTAAAGAGGTAGGGATAGTGGTTTGACAAGGTCACATCAATCAAAGGAATGACAGGTAATTCCTGATCTTCCAAAAAAGAGAAAGAAAATATTGATCTGTAATCATGGCATGGTCAAGCCTCTTAAAAATCCTGTCAAAACCAGTTCTGAAATTTGACCAAGTATGTCAAACCTCACTGGGACAGTAGGGATTGGCATTGGGATAACAAAAGGCCCAATTTATTATGCTTGTAATACCAAGCCTCTCATTGTCCAACTGTCCATATAAATGGAAAAATTTCATCTTTGTTAAAATCTAGCTCAACCATATTGAAGTCCCCACATATGACCTAGTTGGTTGGTGGCAAATGATTCGCCATCCAATGCCATAGATGTGGTCTTCCAACAACATCTTTGGGAGCATAAACATTAACAATGCCAAAATAATGATTATTAAAGGAAAGAATAACCAAATTAATCTCTGCATGGGGTCACGACCATGTGAAATAACTGAAGAAAATAAACAAGGAGGAATAATAGTAGCTACACCACCTCAACTAGCTTCATGTTCTGAAGAAAACACAACAACATCTGGCCAAATAACATGGGAAGAAGAATTGAGCATGAAGCCAAAAATTTTGACTTCCTGTACGCAGAGAACATCCTGGTTACCTATCATGTATCTAGCATCTCGAACAAAATACTTTTTGGCGAGGTGAATGATACCTCGAACATTGTAGGAGAGAAAATTCATGATAAAAAAACATGCATTTCATCCTTGTCCCCAAGACAGGAGAAGATATTATGAAAGAAGGTTAAACTAGTTTTGAAGCTATGAGGAGAATCTCCTCAAGAGATGACTCTTTGCTTCTTTGTGCTGCCATCCAAAATCTCAACATGTCCAGAAGGGCTAAAAGAGCATCATAAATATTGAGACACTATCATAGAAGACACCTGTGGGGTGTGGACCCAAGAGGGCCAAGAAACACTCGCTGACACCTCCATCCCCTATAGGGAAGGGTTTGAAAGAGGACCTGCTTGAACTACATCTATTGGGGCCAGCGTAGCGACTTTAGTAGATGGTTAAGTCATAGAAACTAAAGTTTTCTTGGGGGCCGAAGAATTTTTTTCCTTTTTGCACTACACTGGTCCATTCCTCTTTTTTTTCTGCCTCCGTAGGCTTGGAAGGATATCCTTAGGATGGGTTTTCATGTGAGGCATGGCCAACAGGTATTCCTTCATCTTGTGCTTTACCGATTGACACCTATAACAGGTGTTAGGAAGGTTCAGGTAAAGAACCTTCTGGGTAGGTGTGAGCTCCAACTTGAATATCAACCATTTCTGTAAGGTCCTGTGAAAGGTCAACCTCAGCACAAACCCTTTTCTGAGGGAAAGCATTGAAAAAATGATCATGCTCCATTCATACCACCTTGCCGAGACTGTGTGCAATGGTCTACATCAAAGGCCAGCATGGCAGAGGAAGACTTAGAAATTCAACCCAGACTGGGACCTAAATATTTTTTGTCTAAGACCGCAAATTCTCAAGACCAACGCTGGAAAACCAATAGAGAAGACCTACTAGTCCAGGGCCCATGATTGAAAACCCAATCAACCTCGATAGGGTTTTAGAAATGAAACAAAAAACATCCCTTGGTAAGGCTTTGAATACCATCAAGCCGAAATCCATGAGCAGTCCAGGCTTTGGCAACCCATTCTTTCAGCATGCTTTCAAGTGGAGTTCTACCCACAAAATATCCTATCAAAGTATTACTTTCAAGCCAATAACATGCGTTCTCAAATTCCTGAATATTAAGCACAATATTAGGGGAGGGCATACTTCGTGAAATACTTCTAGAACAAACTTGTGAGGGCATTTGTTTGGAGGAGGCGCCACGAGCATCTGTTGTAGCAAATCCAGCACCAGCATCAACTGCTAGGCCAAAGTTGGCCAAAGCCATTATAAACCCCAAAATATCCCGCAATAAATGTTGTATGGTATCACACAAAGAGCGCTAAAAATAAAATGTCGTACAACACACAAAACCCTAGCATTATCAAAGCCCTCCACTAGCTTAATAGAGACTTGGTTTGCAATATTTTATTAGAGTATTTTTTCTCCTTTTCAAAAAATAAATGTACACTTATCTATAGCTTATATATCCTAATAAATGCAAATCCGAGAACATTGGATTTAGTTTTTGCTATATATTTTTTCTTGCTGCTAAATTTATCTATCATACGTTTTCAATAAATACAAATTTGTGGAAATTTGATGTAGTCTATTTTTTTAGGCATTTTTTTAGTTGTTTCTAATTGTGAGTTTCATCCGCCACTCCCTATATTTTTTTGATGAATAGTGCCTTCTCTACTAAAAAATATTAAAGTTACATATCCACAAAAAAGGGGCCGGGGGACATAGAAATCACCCCGCAAAGTTCACACGGCAGAGCTGGAAACGAAAACTATTCATCAAAAAAACATAAAGCCATTAGGCAGCAATAGCAGTAGCAGAAGGCGGAGGATCTTTATCATCCAATCCCCACGTCTTAGTGGGATTGACAGGAGGGTCGGGAAGCGACTAAAGATCTATCTATGTTACATTTTCAATAAATGCAAATATGTGGAAGTTTGATTTAGTCTAATTTTTTAGGCATTTTTTAGTTGTTTCTAATTGTGAATTGCATCCTCCATACACACTTATCTATAGCTTATATATCCTAATAAATGCAAATTAGACAACATTGGATTTAGTTTTATCTATATTTTTTTCCTGCTTCTAAATTTATCTATCATACGTTTTCAATAAATATAAATTTGTGGAAATTTGATTTAATCTAATTTTTTAGGCATTTTTTAGTTGTTTCTAATTGTGAGTTTCATCCTCCACAGCCTTTTTTTTTTTTTAGATCTTTCTATGTTACATTTTCTATAAATGCAAATATGTGGAAGTTTGATTTCGTCTAATTTTTTAGACTTTTTTTAAGTTGTTTCTAATTGTCAGTTGCATCCTGCACCGCCTACATTTTTTTGATTGGTGAAGATTAGATTTAATTTGATATGTTTGCAAATATTTTATCTTATCGAAGCTGCCACTTGTTAGTACCCACCTACCGACCTTATAAGTATATTTTCGATAGTCGTATGTTATTTGTATGTTTAGCTTTTGCTATCGTACATTTTCAATAAGTGCAAATCTCTTGATATTTGATTTAGTCTAATTTTGTAGGCATTTTTTTAAGTTGTTTCTAATTGCCAGTTGCATCCTGCACTGCCTACATTTTTTTGATCGGTGAAGATTAGGTTTAATAATATATGTTTGCAAATATTTTATCTTGCTTAAACTGCCACCTGTTGAGATCGTAGCTTCCTACCCACCTTATAAGTACATTTCAGACAGTCGTATGTTATTTGTAAAGCAATTTGAAAAATTACTAACCAGTTTGAAGAATTATTCGGTGGACAACATAAGTATTCTAGGTCATCTTTTACCCTTAGATAAGATCTGAAACCAGTTATAAATTGATGGAGAAATAAAAAAATTATCAAATTTCGAAATCCTACAAAACATTGATGCTTTAAAATCATATTGTGGAGAGACACAAATAGATCCTGTAGAATTCCACAGGTTAACAGAGAAACCTATATATTCTTAAAACAAAAATACCATCGTTTCATTTCAGGAAATCAAATTGCCATGTAGTTGTTTAGCCGATGGTGTTTATATGTATGCATGCAACTTTTCTACCTGTCTCGGGCAATTTCATGCCACACAAGTGTTTTCAAATTCCTAAATTTTTAAGTTGCGTGATATACATAAACCACAAGACCTAACCACGGTTAAGAGAAAGAACACTTCTTTTTTAGTTCCCAGACGCGAGTAATCAAAGAATCTGGGATTTCAAATTTTCTGTTTGTTTGTAGCCGCCTCAAGTTTTATTTAACTCTCAAGCACATGAGAAAACATCAAAGAAGACAAGAAAATTTCTCCAATGCATCGCGGATATCGTATACATATGTTTTTTTGGTTTTTTGTTGCTGTGATTCGAACACAGCATATTCGTCTTGTCTTTCTTTGGTTTGAAAATTAGTGATTGAAAGAGAACACTATTTAATTCAAATGGTTGCCTCTCTGGGTCATTTAAACGTTCTTGAGGTCAAATTTTCAAAGAATTCGGACCATTTCTGTGCCGGTAAGCGATGGCCACGGTCACATGGCCGACGACACGACTGATTCTCAAGCACGTGCTATTATATAAGGATGTGAGTTTAAGCGGTTTTGTGCTGAGAAACTTAGGTGTCAACAGGGCCTTCCTTGTTGACAAAGTAAATGGCGAAGGCGCGTCTTTTTTAACTTGTCTTCAAAGACTTCATTTTTTTTTTTTTTTTAAAAAAAATTATTTCTATTTTTTACTCTTTTTGAATA
>MU224266.1:1135410-1145448 GCA_018584345.1 Thuja plicata
AGGATTAGGGTTAGGATGTACAATTTAGGAATATGGTGTAGGGTGAGGGGTAGGATTAGTATCATCTTAATGGTTAGAGCAAGGGTTAGGGTTAGGGTTATAATTAGGGTTAGGGTTAGGGTTATAGCTAGGGTTATTGTGATATTTATGGTTATGATGTATGGTTATGTGTTTGGGTTAGGATTAGAGTTAGGGTTAGGGTTAGGGTTAGAGATAGGGTTAGGGTTATGGTGATTTTTATGATTAGGGTTAGGGTAAGGGTAATTTTTATAGTTAATATTAGGGTAAGGATTAGTGTTAGATTTAGAGTTAAGGTTAGTGTTAGAGTTAGGTTTAGGGTTAGAGATTGGGTTACAGTTAGGGTTAGGGTTAGGGTTACGGTGATTATTAAGGTTAGGGTTAGAGTTATGGTTAGGGTGATTTTTACGATTAGGATATACGGTTATGGGTTTGGGTTAAGGTTAGAGTTAGGGTTAGGGTTAGGGTTGGAGATAGGATTAGAGTTAGGATTCAAGTTAGGGTTAGGGTGATTTTTATAGTTAGGGTTAGGGTGATTTTTATGGTTAGGATGTATGGTTATGGGTTTGGGTTAGGGTTAGAATTAGAGTTAGGGTTAGGGTTAGATATAGGGTTATAGTTAGGTTTAGGGTTCGGGTGATTTTTACGTTTAGGGTTAGAGTTAGAGTTAGGGTTAGTGTTACGATATAAAGTTTAGGAATATAGTGTAGGGTGAGGGGTAGGATTTGTATCATCTTAATGTTTAGAGTAATAGTTAGGGTTAGGGTTAGGGTTATAATTAGGGTTATGGTAATTTTTTTTGTTAGGATGTACGATTATGGGTTTGGGTTAGGGTTAGAGTTAGGCTTAGGGTTAGGGTAATTTTTATCGTTAGGATGTAGTGTTTAGGAATAAGGTGTAGGGTGAGAGGTAGGATTAGTATCATCTTACTGATTAGAGTTAGGGTTAGGGTTAGGATGATTTTTATGGTTTGGGTTAGTGTTAGGCTTATAATTAGAGTTAGGGTTAGGATTAGGGTTAAAACTAGAGTTAGGGTTAGGGTTATTTTTATGGTTAAGATTAGGGTTAGGGTTAGGGTTAGGGTTATACTTAGAGTTAGAGTTAGGTTTAGGGTTATTGTAAGGGTAAGGGTTAGAGTTTGGGTTTGGGTTAGGGTTAAGGTTAGGGTGATGGTGAGGGGTTAGAGTTAGGGGTAGGATGGGATTAAGGTCATAGTTTGGGATAGGATGTTATGTTTATAGTTAGCTGGTGTATCATATTTAGTGTAAAATTAAGGGTAAAAATAATGTTCTAGTAAATGCTTAGTACAGTTAGGGTTTGGGAAGATCGTTTAGAGTTAGGTGTATTATTTGTATATTAGTTAGGTGGAGACTTAGGTTAAGGTTTTGAGTTAGTTTACTATCGTCGTAAGGGTTAGGAATAAGGTTTATAGTTAGGTTTAAATCAGACATGGTGTTGTGGTTAAGTTTAATATTTGGTTGACTGTTAGAATAAGATTAGGGATGTGGTCATCGATTGGATGTAGGTTTAGACTTATCATTAATATAATAGGTAGTGTGAGATTTAGGTGTATGTTTAGACTATTTGGTTAGGGTTAGGGTTTGGTATAGTTTTATAATATTGATTATATATAGGTAATAGTTACTATTATATTTAGGATTATGACTGGGGTTAGGGGTTAGAGTTACAGCTAGGGGGTAATCTTAGGGTGACTATTATAGAAAGATAATGAAGATAGATAATGATAGGATGTATGTTGTACATGTAGGATTTGTGTCACACTAAGGATTTGTATCACCCTTTTCCCACTAAGGGTTTAGAGTTAGGATCAATATCATACTTATTAGTATTAGAGTTACGATTAGAGTTAGTGATGTAATGTAGGTATTAGAGTTATGATTGTGATCATAATTAGTAACATAGATATATGGTTACAATTAGAATGAATATTATTCAAATAATGGTTGTACACTTAGAATGAATATTATCATTTGGATTAGGATTATGCCTAGAATTAGCATGTGGGTTTTATAAAAAATTTAGTGCCTAACATATCTGTGAGATGTCCTTTGTGAATAATTTTTCATGTTTATTTGAACATCCATTGAAGGCATCCTTTTTATGGGATACATTTTTGAAAGCCATTAATATTAGAAATACAAATTTCAACAAAACATGTTGCAAAACCTTGCAAGTATAGTTGTAAACATCACTTGAATAGTGAAAAGAATTTATTTTTCTCTTGTTCATGAAACTTACATGGATGAAAGGGGAAATATAAGTCCCGGTAGAACTATTTAGATGAAGTAAAAAGTGTGAAAGCCAAGACAAGGATGAACTATATAAAACACATTTCTCCATAATGATGTAAGTACATCACATATTCTTCAACGATTAAGATGGTAATGCGACCTTTATTTGAACAATGGTCATGGTAGACTTCTTTCATCATTGACGGAAACTCATCTACTTTTGTAGATGGGTCATGCACAAATCTTGCAGCATCTTCCATCTGCATTATTTCCAGTTCTTCAACATAATCAATTGATAACGATGCATTCTCCATGAATTTGATTATATGTGTGCATGATTCAGTCTCAAAGAAATCATTTTAGGCCACTGAAGCATTCAGGCTCGTATCAATGATGTTTGACTCTCTGTCGGAGGTAGCCATAGTTTGAATGGTATGCTGCAAATTTTTAAACAAACATCAGTCTATAGAAATAATTAGAAAGAAAAGTACATTTATTTTATAAATTGAAAAAAATGAAATCAATAATGTTTAAAATAAGATAATAGATAATGTAGTATGATGAATTGTGAGCAAAACTATTTTAACAACCATAAGAAATTAAAAAAAAATAAGTAACCATGTTGTATTATAATTTGGAACTCTACATGTTTCTGTTAAATTGAAATATTGGAAAATATGATGGCATTTCTGTCCATATATTAAAACTATATTTCAAATAAGAGTAATATTATTTTTAAATTAAAATATTTAAATATTACCCTATAAATATAATATATTAAAATTTTAGAAAATATGACGACATTGTCATCCATATAAAAACATTATAATCTAAAACTAAAATATAATAAAATAAATTATAACTATAAATGTAAAACATTAAAAAGTAAATCTGAAACTAATATATAGAATATATCTAAAACATTAAAAAGTAAATAAAACATTAAAACATTATAAACTAAATCAAAATCTAAATGACAACATTGCCTTCTATATTTTAAAATACTAAAAAGTAAATATAAATATTAAACCTTAATCTAGATCTAAATCTAAATCTAAATATTAAATCTAAATATAAATATTTAAATTGTATAAAAAAACAAAGTAATTAAAGAAATAAATATGAAAGGCTCTTCAAATTCCTCTTTGCATGCTTGTCTCTCCAAATTCCTCTCTAAATCTAAAAAAGCATGCTAAATTTTTTTTTTAAATTAATTTTCTTCAAACACCATTTGGCACTTCTTTATTTTCGGTCTTTTATGGTCTTATATTTCTATTTTAATTTTAATTTTGGATTTTTCTAATGCCATTTGGCATTTTTGAATTTTATAAAATCAATGTAATTAAATAAATAAATATGAAAGGCTCTTCAAATTCATCTTTTCATGCTTGTCTCTCCAAATCGGAAAAAGCATGCAAAAAAATTTTAAAATTTTTATTTTCTTCAAATGTCGTTTTTCACTCCTTTATTTTTGGCCTTTTATGGCCTTATTTTTTTTTTCAGATTTTTCTAATGTCATTTGGCATTTTGAAGTTTTTTATAAAAATTAAAATATTAAAAAACAATATTTAAATCAAAAAGGTAATATATAAATAATAAATGTAATATATTCAAATTTTTGAAAATATGGTAGCATATAAAAACATTATAAATTAAAATTAATCATTATAAAGTAAATCTAAAACATTTAAAAGTAAATCTAAAATTAATATATAAAATATATCTAAAACATTAAAAAATAAATAAAAATATTAAAACATTATAGACTAAATCTAAATCCAAATGACAATATTGCTCTCCACATTTTAAAATATTAAAAAGTAAATGTAAATATTAAACCTAAATCTAAATCTAAATATTAAATCTAAATCTAAATGTTTAAAGTAAATCTAAATATTTAAACTATATATAAAAATAAAGTAATTAAAGAAATATAGACTAAATCTAAATTCAAATGACAATATTATAAATATTAAACCTAAATTTAAATATAAATATAAATATTTAAACTATATACAAAAAACAAAGTAATTAAAGAAATAAATATTTCACTTTTAAATCTCTTCCAAAACTATCTCTTCAATTCTCCTCCAAAGCTCTCACTACTTTGCAAAACAACAAATTAAATGAGGGAAGAACTCTTTTATAATTTGAGAGCATTTCCTCATCTTCCCCAAAGGATGCCTCTTTGCATGTCTTGTCTCTTCAAATTCCTCTTTGCATGCTTGTCTCTCCAAATCCGAAAAAGCATGCAATTTTTATAAAAAAAATAGTTTTCTTCAAATGTCATTTGGCACTCCTCTATTTTCGGTCTTTTATGACCTTATATTTTTATTTTATTTTATTTTTGGATTTTCCTAATGTCATTTGACATTTTTGAAGTTTTTTATTTCTTTTTTTAATTTATTATTTTGTAACTCCCACCAAACCTTTTTTTATTTTTAGTTTTTATCAATGTCATTTGGCATTTTAAGAAATGTAATTGCTTCCTTATCTTGCAGTTTTTTGCACCACTTCTTATCCTGTTTCCATATGCCAAAGTGTTAGTCTTGATGTTTCAAGTCAGGTCCTGTCATGTAATGTCTAGGTCTAGATTTCCTCTAGGATAGGAAATCTTTGTCGGGTTTCCCTTCATATTGCTTTCATGTTTTAGTCGGGTGGGGTGTTTTCAAAGTCTCTTTATGTTGGGTAGGTTGTAGATCCTAACCCGGAAAATATTTGTGCTCCAATCGATGTTCTTTCTCAGGCAGAGATCGAAGACTAGTATGGATCGATTCTACAGGTCTCAACGATCATAATGCAACAAATGGCAAGCAATTTGGCTAAGAAATGAGTGAGAACAAGCTCGGCGGGATTTCAGAAATCATCTTCTCCATGGTGGAATTCTACCTAAGAAGGTAATTTTCTGCAAAGGCAAAAAACAAGAAAGAGCACTGTGGTGGACCCCACAATGGGTTTTCGAAGCACTTTTTCAATTTTTTGGATAAGAAAGACTCAAAGCGGAGAATTGGATTTCAGCTTCTCCGTGGCGGAATTCTACCTAAGAAGGTAATTTTCTGCAAAGGCAGAAAAGAAGAACTTTGCACTATGCGGGTTTCGCACCTCTCAGGTGATTTTCCGCAAAGAAGAACTTTACACTGTGTGGGTTTCGCACCTCTCAGGTGATTTTTCGCAAATCTATATACTTCCAATTTTGACGAGCAGAAATACGCCCAGTGCCTTCTCCATGCATTTTCCGCAGAGCCACTTTGGAAGTCATGCTTTATGTCTAATCGCTTTGTCGCGTCGGTCCTCTTACAATGTTTTTAAGTCATGCGAGTGGGCGACGAGCTGTTTTAAAAGGGAATCGCGCAATCGCGATCTGATTATGTTTAATTTTGTTTTGTGCGCGATTGAGCAAGTTCAATGTTTTAAAAGTATGAATCGCGCAGTCGCGATGTCTTATGGAAGTTAAGTTTCAAGTCAGTGAGTCAGCGACGGGTTAAAAGAGTGTAAATCGTGCAGTCACTGAAAAGTTATGTTGTTTATCTCAGTCTCCGTGACTGAGTGAGTTGTGCTTAAAATGAAGCAGTCGCACACCTACATTAATTTTTAGGTCAGTGTTAAATGTCTGTGACTGCGTGATGAGGTCATGATTATAGAGGTCGCCCACTCGCTTAGGTTATGACTCAGTTGGATTTTGTAGTGCGAGTGCACGACGAAGGCATAAAGTACTGATATGAAGATGCATCGCTCAGTCGCACAAGTATTTTTCATGATTCTTAAAGGTCTGCGACCGAGCGACTAAAGGAGCCATTCATTGCCTCACTTACTCGCCGATGTTTTGAGGTAATAAAAAAAGAGCTCACAAGTGTGCGATGAGCTAAAGGAAGAAAATGCACTGTAGCAAAAAGTAGAAATTTGAATTTTAAGTGCGCCATTACCATTTTTGCACTGAAAACTCAAAAACCCGCTGGCCTCTTTCTTGCATGGTTTTGAGTATTTTCAGAAAATAATCATATGGGTCTGCATAGAATGTCATGAAGAACGTTTCATGTTCAGATAATTTTGTGTGAAAGCGCCTGGAAATAGTCATAGCGAAAAATCCAAATTTTGATAATACTGGTTGGAGATGAAGAGTTTTAGATTCCATAGTGATTGTTCGAGTTGTCAGATTTGAAAAGTCTTTTTCTTTGCATTCTGTCTGTTTGTATTTGAAGAAGGGGGAAGGTCATTGGTTCTTAGAAACCTGAATGTATTGTTGAGTTTATAAATTTTGTAAATAATTCAGTAGGGAGAGTCGGAAAACTTGTTAATGAAGCAGAAGTGATTCTATTTACAGAGGCTTTGTCTCATGTTTGTTGCTCCATTGTAGTTGTTCATTTGCATTTGAATAGACAGAACAGTTATATGTGAAGCTGTAATTGCTTAATGGATTCTATTTCATGTTAGAAATTGCAGTGAAATTAATTCTATTTACCTGTCATGTATGATTCTTCTCCTATTCATTCAGTAATTTAGGTGCATCAAAATAGAAAGTACAATTGTATGTGGAACTGTAATTCCTGCTTGGATTCTATTTCATGATTAGTAGTTGCAGTATAAGAAATTCTATTTGCCGTCTATATATGATTCTGCTCCTATTCTCACTAGTAGGATATGCATTCTTAGAATAGATAGGTTTAGGTTAGAAGATAGTTTTTATGATAATCCGTGATCAACATTCCATTGGGGATTATAGGTTATCCACTCTTATTCTCACCTGAATGGTTTGTTCCTACAAGCAATTTGGTTAAAGCTCGTAATGAATAAAACTAGTGATCAATAAAAAGACATATACATTGCATATCAAACACAATCAGGGAGTTGTACCTGTCAATTCAGAGGGCAGTGATAGATGATTTACACTGACCCATTTGTTGGTGACATCCTTTTGTTCTCTCACCTTGGGTGTTAAGAAGAGTCAGAGATTATAAATCTAACGGAAGGACAAACTGTTAACCACCAGTTTTTGGCGACTCTACTGGGGAAGACTTAGAAAGAAAATATATCATAAGTTTTTCTCAGAATTTTAAGGCATCCTGGATTCTATATTTACCAGGAGTGCAAAACAAAAGGGAAAAGTTGACCCAGTATACGAAGAGCTAAAAAAAGTCAATTTCCCTATTCTTGAAAATATTTATAGTAAAGGAAGGGCTAAGTCAAGAGAAGAAGTTGAAGATAACAAGTCTGAGGAAATTCAATTGCCTGCTAAAATTCCTTTCAGAACAAAGAGAAGCAAATATTCTTCACCTCCTGTTGGTAGAACTCCTATTTCTGCCACCTGTAATTCATTGATTCTTCACAGTATTGCACTTCCTCTTTCAGTTTCATTTCAAGCTTCTCAACCAAACACAAGGTTAGTAAACATGGTCATTCCTTGGGGAAACACAATTAGGCCCCTAAACCTTGCAGCAAATCATGACTTTCCAAGGGCCTCAAGAAAGAATTTTCCTAAATTCAATGGTGATGGCACAGTATCAGCAGAACAACACTTGAGTGCATTTCAGAAAGCATGTAGTGTGGTGAACCATCAGCATGAGGATGTTGCAGTTAGAATGTTTGTAGATACATTGGTAGATGATGCAGCAGATTGGTTCCAAGACTTACCCACAGGCTGTATTACTGGATGGGATACCATGAAGCAAAGATTTGAAGCAAGATACAAGAGCACTGAAGATGCCCAAATTCTCTTGTTACAATTGGTACAAATTAAGAAAGAACCATCCACCTCAATGAGAGATTTTAATACAAAATTCAATAAACTTATCAAAGGAATACCAGCTGCTAGTGCTCCAATAGGAGACAATCAGAAAACCTTCTACATCAGTTCCATGCCTCCTGAACTTGGCTATCAACTAGGAAGGGCTAATGTGGCCACTTTACAAGATGCACAAAATCTTGCAGTAGAGATGGAAGATGACATGATAGCCTCTGGGAAATGCAAGAAAGAGTATCATACTGGATCTTCAAACAGTACAACAAGCACTTCAAACAATACCGAGGCTATGTTACAAAAATTGTCCAATGAGATAATTGCATTAAAGAAACAAATTGCTAGACCAGCTCATTCATTATATCAGCCTTATCAAGAAGGACCAAGATATCAAGGTGTAAATAAGAACTTACAACTTCCCGCTCCTCAACAAAGATTAGCCATTGAAGCTGCTCCTAAAGGTCAGAACTCTTGTGCCTTTCACACCACAATAGATCATGATGGTAATACTTGTGAAGACATGATCAGATGTTTGTAGATGTTAGGAGAAACAAGGCAAAGAATTGAATATCCAGAAGATGATGATGATCATGCTCCCCATGGCAGCTCCGTAAATTTGTATTGTGAGTATGAATCTAATTCAGAAAGTGGAGGGAATTGTTTTGCCACCTTGGATGGACCTCAACTAACAGTGATGACCAGAAGTCAGAAAAATAAGGGTCAGGTTTCTAATGCCGCTCCTGCCCAAAATCCAGCACATTCTTATAAGGCGGATAAAGACAATAATGCAGCGCCAAGTTCTTCACAAAAAAAACAAAAGGATGAGTCATCTACCTCTTTTGATATTATTCATTTTTGTGAAGAAACTAAAATTCAAATATCTACTATGGACTATTTGAGATCGCACCCTGATCAATGCAAAAGATTGTTTGATCACTGCAAAGATGGAAAAAATATTCATGTCAATTCTAATGTTAGTGATAAAAGACAGGTCAGTATCAATAAAGGAGATTCAATTGATGATGATTTCTCAATCCCTAGGCTATTTCAAGAAGAAGAATCTGTGTTCCATGTCACTGGTTCAGATTTGAAACCAGAACCTTTCTATGTGTCTCTTTTTATTAATGGAAACAGATTAAGTAATTGCATCATAGACTCTGGAGCCTCAGATAATGTAATGCCCGCACCAGTTGCTAAAGCTCTAGGGCTACCTCTGACCAAAGTCTTTGGTAAATTTTATTCTATGGATGCTAAGCAAGTACCCCTAATTGGTCAAATTAAAGATGCTCAAGTTGCCTTAGCTGCCTATCCTTCTAAAAGATTGAAGCTCACAATCTTTGTCGCTGATATCCCTGAGAGTTATGGAATGCTTCTTAGTAGAAGTTTTTGCAAAGACTTGGGAGGAGAAGTCAAGTTAGACTGGACATCTGCCTATATTCAAGTAGGAAATAAAAAGGTGAAGTTGGAACCGGAAGGAAAAGAAAAATTCACTGTATTAAAGTCAGATGACCTGAAATCACAAATTCTTTATCAAAAAATGCAATTTGGAAATTATATGATATCCTATACTAGTCCTGATGTTCAAGAAGAGATAGAAGAGGCAAAAAGTGAGCAATTATGGACATTAGAGTTTGACGGAAGTTGTGCCAAGGCTGGATTAGGAGCTGGAATAGTTTTAATGGCCCCTGATGGAGAAACTACTCATTTGGCCTATAAACTGAATTTTAAAAATACTAATAACACAACAGAATATGAGGCTCTTCTCCTTGGTATTGAGGCAGCAAAACAAAAGGGAGTTAAATTGCTTAAGGTTCAAGGAGATGCTGAATTGGTCATGAGGCATGTAAGAAATCAATATTCTGTGAAAAATAACAGGTTGAGAAATTACAGAAATAAGGTATGGGACCAAATAGAAAATTTTGATGCCTTTTCAATAGTTTCAGTGCCAAGAGACCAGAATTCCAAAGCTGATTCCTTAGCAGTCTCTGCATCATTACTTTTGCCTCATCCTGATTTTAAAGATCAAGTATATAG
>MU224266.1:1147326-1162620 GCA_018584345.1 Thuja plicata
AGGAAAAGTTGTTGAAATATTTTCATGATGAAGCATGTGGAGGTCACTTCTCATCTACCGTGACAGCTTTCAAGATTCTAAGGTAGTGCTATTATTGGCCTGGAATGTTCAAAGATGCATACAAGTGGGTGGCTAATTGTGAAAAGTGTAAGTTGTTTACAGGAAAACCTCAGTTGGCTGCATTACCTTTGAAACCGGTGGTGATAGATGCTCCTTTTCAACAGTGGGTTTTGGACTTTGTAGGACCAATCAATCCTCCTTCAAGTCAAGGGCATTCATACATCTTGACTACCACTGATTACTTTAGCAAATGGGTTGAAGCTAAACCTATGAAAAGGGCTACATCTGAAGCAGTGTGTGAATTCATCAAAGAATAAATTTTTGTCAGATTTGGAGTTCCAACAAAATTGATCATGGATAATGCCTCATATTTCTCATCCTCAGAAATCGTTGCCTTTTTTTATGATTATGGAATTCAGATAGGGCATTCTTCAGATTATTTCCCTCAAGGAAATGGACAAGCTGAGTCAAGTAATAAAAGCTTGATTAATATTAGGAAAAAATTGTTGATTGATAATCAGAAGAACTGGCATAAGAAAATACATGATACTCTATGGGTAGATAGAACTACTCCAAAGAGGGCTATAGGCATTTCACCTTTTGAGTTGGTATATGGAGTTGAAGCCAACTTACCATTACCTTTGGAACTTGCTACATGTAAGTTGAAAACTACCATTGAAGATGATGTTTTTAAGGATGGTTTAGAGAAAAGAATTATGTATTTGACCAAGTTGTAGGAGGAAAGGGAAGACATGGTTGACAGGATCACTGAACATTAGAACCGAGTCAAGAAGTTGTTTGATAAAAGGGAAAGGCCAAGAAAATTCATGGAAGGTGATATGGTGCTGCTGTGGGATAAGAGACATGAACCTAGAGGAATGCATTCTAAGTTTCAATCCTTGTGGAAAGGTCCATTCCAGATTGTGCAAGTGAATCAGAATAATTCTTTCAGACTAGCATATCCTTCCGAAGAGTCTCTGCCGTGTTCCTATAATGGGAAGGACTTAAAGCTATATCAGATGCATAATTGAAAAGCAGGTAACCCCTGCGTAGTAGTTAGTTAGGTAGGTGTTCTTTTTCTATCATAGTTTTAGTAGTTGCCTTTCATTTTGCTGTTGTTTTCCTTGAGTTTAGTTTTGCTCTGTCAAGTTGTCAGCTATTTTGCGGAACCAGAGATTGCTAGAGTTCTTTTAAGCATTGTAATGCTTAAATCTCCAGTCGGAGCCAGCTGTTGCACCACTTCTTATCCTATTTCCATGATGTCAAAGTATTAGTCTTGATGTTTCAAGTCAGGTCCTGTCATGTAATGTCTAGGTCTAGATTATCTTTGCCAGGTTTCCCTTCATATTTCTTTCATGTTTTAACCGGGTGGGGTGTTTTCAAAGTCTCTTTATGTTGGGTAGGTTGTAGATCCTAACCCGGCAAAGATTTGTGCTCCAATCGATGTTCTTTCTCAGGCAGAGATCGAAGACTGGTATGGATCGATTCTACAGGTCTCAACGATCCTAATGCAACAAACGGCGAGCAATTTGGCTAAGAAATGAGCGAGAACAAGCTTGGCGGGATTTCTGAAATCATCTTCTCCATGGCGGAATTCTACCTAAGAAGGTAATTTTCTGCAAAGGCAGAAAATAAGAAAGAGCGCTGTGGTGGACCCCACAATGGGTTTTCGAAGCACTTTTTTCAATTTTTTGGATAAGAAAGACTCAAAGCGAAGAATTAGATTTCAACTTCTCCGTGGCGAAATTCTACCTAAGAAGGTAATTTTCCGCAAAGGCAAAAAAGAAGAACTTTGCACTGTGCGGGTTTCGCACCTCTCAGGTGATTTTCCGCAAAGAAGAACTTTACACTGTGCGGGTTTCGCACCTCTTAGGTGATTTTCTGCAAAGCTATATACTTCCAATTTTGACGGGCAGAAATACGCCTAGTGCCTTCTCCATGCATTTTCCGCAGAGCCACTTTGGAAGTCATGCTTTATGTCTAATCGCTTTGTCGCGTCGGTCCTCTTACAATGTTTTTAAGTCTTGCGAGTGGGCGACAAGCTGTTTTAAAAGGGAATCACGCAACCGTGATCTACTTATGTTTAATTTTGTTTTGTGCATGATTGAGCGAGTTCAATGTTTTAAAAGTATGAATCGCGCAGTTGCGATGTCTTATGGAAGTTAAGTTTCAAGTCAGCGAGTCAGCGATGGGTTAAAAGAGTGTAAATCACGCAGTCGCTAAAAAGTTATGCTGTTTATCTCAGTCTCTGCGACTGAGTGAGTCATGCTTAAAATGAAGCAGTCGCACACCTGCATTAATTTTTAGGTCAGTGTTAAATGTCCACGACTGCGCGATGAGGTCATGATTATAGAGGTCGCCCACTCGCTTAGGTTATGACTCAGTTGGATTTTGCAATGCGAGTGCGCGACGAAGGCTTAAAGTACTGATATGAAGATGCATCGCTCAGTCGCACACGTATTTTTCATGATTCTTAAAGGTCTGTGACCGAGCGACTAAAGGAGCCATTCATTGCCTCTCTTACTCGCCGATGTTTTGAGGTAATCCAAAAAGAGCTCGCGAGTGTGCGACAAGCTAAAGGAAGAAAATGCACTGTAGCAAAAAGCGGAAATTTGAATTTTAAGTGCGCCATTACCATTTTTGCACTGAAAACTCAAAAACCCGCTGGCCTCTTTCTTGCATGGTTTTGAGTATTTTCAGAAAATAATCATATGGGTCTCCATAGAATCTCATGAAGAACGTTTCATGTTCAGATAATTTTGTGTGAAAGCGCCTAGAAATAGTCATAGCGGAAAATCCAAATTTTGATAATACTGGTTGGAGATGAAGAGTTTCAGATTCCATAGTGACTGTTCGAGTTCTCAGATTTGAAAAGTATTTTTCTTTGCATTTTGTCTCTTTGCATTCAAAGAAGGGGGAAGGTCATTGGTTCTTAGAAACCTGAATGTATTGTTGAGTTTATAAATTCTGTAAAGAATTCAGTAGGGAGGGTCGGCAAACTTGTTAATGAAGCAGAAGTGATTCTATTTACAGAGGCTTTGTCTCATGTTTGTTGCTCCATTGTAGTTGTTCATTTGCATTTGAATAGACAGAATAGTTATATGTGAAGCTGTAATTGCTTACTGGATTCTATTTCATGTTGGTAATTGCAGTGAAAGTAATTCTATTTACCTGTCATGTATGATTCTTCTCCTATTCATTCAATAATTTAGGTGGATCAGAATAGAAAGTACAATTGTATGTGGAACTGTAATTCCTGCTTGGATTCTATTTCATGATTAGTAGTTGCAGTATAAGAAATTTTATTTGCCGTCTATATATGATTCTGCTCCTATTCTCACTAGTAGGATATGCATTCTTAGAATAGATAGGTTTAGGTTAGAAGATAGTTTTTATGATAATCTGCGATCAACATTCCATTGGGGATTATAGGTTATCCACTCTTATTCTCGCCTGAATTGTTTGTGCCTACAAGCAATTTGGTTAAAGCTCGTAATGAATAAAACTGGTGATCAATAAAAAGACATATACATTGCATATCAAACACAATCAGGGAGCTGTACCTGTCAATTCAGAGGGCAGTGATAGATGATTTACACTGACCCATTTGTTGGTGACATCCTTTTGTTCTCTCACCTTGGGTGTTAAGAAGAGTTAGAGATTATAAATCTAACGGGAGGAAAAACTGTTAACCACCACAGTTACATTTGGCATTATGTGCATTTTTTTTGTTTTTAAATTTATTTTTGGATTGTAATTATAGGAATTTGAAGCACTTGTTTTTTATGTACACAGAATATTCCTTAGAATATGCCTGTGCTGGGACTCAACTTGTGCTCCCATTGTAAGAATGCCTCTCGGTGTAATTATAATTTTTGTCTTTTTTTTGTAGTCATTTTACGTATACCAACAAATATTGTTTTTGGTTGTCTAAATATTATTTCTTTCCATTTGTTTGCATAAATGCTCATGTATTATATTTAAAATAGAAAAATGGGTGGGGGTTTTCTGTAATGAAATTTTTGCATATAATTTGTACTAGATAAGAAAAATGAATGAACTTTATAAACAATGACTGCAATGTATCTCTCATATGATAAACTAGGGCTTTTGTGGCAATTTTCCAAGTTGTACAAAATTTACTTTACTCTGTGCTTTGTAGATAATTTTTGAAATTTCAATGTTTAATTAGTAACATATTTGTTTAAGGTGAGTGAAATACTATGCCTAATTTTGCAAAAAGCTTTGAATAGAAGTGTTGATCACCAAACATAGGCCCTACAAAAATACAACTGTCCACCCTTTCATTTCCCTGGCTTTGAGTTATTCATTTTTCAGCCTTTTCATCTCCTTTATATATTTCTCTGTGACAGACTAACATGACCCATGCCTTATTAGAATTTTAACTTTTTCCTTATATATTTTTGTTGATGTTTTGTATAGCAATGGTGAGGGTCATAATTGTCGACATAGGAGACCACTACACATTCTATTAGGTCATCCTCCCTAGCTAAGATGGAGTGTTAATGTTTGTAGCTTTAGTCGTATGATCATTAGAATACATATAATATATGTTGATTAATAATAATATAGTATATATGTTATATTATTATTAATCATATGAAATTTAATATTCAATAATAAATTATTATATTATTCTTAATTAATAGTTGATTGATGGAACATTATAAGATTGATTAAATTATAATTAATGGGAAGAGGCATGTCCTTTCTTATAAATAATAATGAATAGACATGTCTCGTGAACGGACATGTCTCCCCTAGCCTCATTCCCAATATAAATGGAAGAGAGATTGTTGCATTTGGAAAACACATACAATATAGAGTGCTATTACATTTGCAGCTATCCTAAAACTTAACATGGTATCAGAGCTAGATTACAAATGTAAGAGAATAGTTTGTTGATGGTGAATGTGTGATTGTCTCATAAAACAGAGTCTCAGTACATGGACCATATTTCATAAACCCACCGTTGGCTTTTTCTGAATTTTTGATATGTCTGTGAAAAACAAGTTTTGAAGAATCTCACCAGAGTGATTAAAGAGATAGTGTGGGGTTCAAAAGATATGACAGACTATGTAAGGGTCTATGTGAAATTCCTTAAAGTGGATTTCATTGAAGAGATATATATTAATTTGTTATGATTGTGGTCAAGCATTAACAAAGAAGAATGTATTAAAGGAAGTGTGTCCCTTTCTAGAAAGAAAGAATTAATTATAGAGTGTCACCTCTCTTGGAGCAATGAAGTCATTTCACAAGAAGACATGAGTATTTTTCAACAATATAAGAGTGGGAATTGTACATTGTGGGAGGAATATTAACCAATGTTACATTTCCATTTGAACCATCCTTAGTGGAGATTGATAAAATGGTAATCATCCACTCTAGGTTTTCGCTTTGTATGAAGTTCATTGACATGGCTAGCAGGAACAAAATTATGATCTCCTCAACCGTGCCCGCCACAAACAACTTCAAATTTTGATGAGAGTTGATATTTCCTATATGGGCTCACCTTACAAAAGGAAATATTTGAAATTTAAGATAAGTATTCCATGTTTTATTAATGCAAATGAATTATTGAGTTTGAAATTTATACTATAATATTGGCTAGTAAAATCTTAAATGCTTCTATCATTGGTATTTATGTATGAGATAATTTAGTTTATAAGATATTTGTAATATCTCTCTGACATACCTTCAGAAAAGAAGCACAAGCAATTGGTTTTAGAGGGATTCTGACTCTTCAAAGGTAACTTTTGATGAGGAGCCAAGAAGATTGATATCAGAATAAGAGGGAGTCTGACAATTCATCGTAAGCAATCTTGGATGATCAACAAATTGATATCTTCTTAATGAGTTCTTCTCTGCGAGAGAAGTTTGAGGTGAAATCCCTTGTTTTCACCCTTTGCATTGAGGCATGATGGATGTCATGTGTGTGACTCCATAGTTTTAACGGGCCTACCCCCTATGTACATCAAGAGGAAGTGATGACTTCCAAATGATTATCACTTGTATTTGTAAAATTTATTGAAAGGTGACGATCTTACAATAACTTAACCTTCTATTGTGATAGACATCTTGTGATGGTAGAAACATATCATAATAGATAGAAATTGTGGATAGAATCCCTGATTGAGGAAATCCACATTAAAGCTTAAAAATCTTGTGGATAGAATCGTTGATTGAGGCAATCCACTTGGGAACTTGTGGATAGAATCCCTGATGGAGGAAATCCAATCTAAAGCTCATGAGTTGGTGGATAGAATCATCGATGGAGGCAATCCACATGATATCTTATGGATAAAATTGCTGATGGAGGCAATACACTCTAAAGCTCGTGAGTTTGTGGATAGAATTTCCAATGGAGGCAATCCACACGAGATCTTGTGGGTAGAATCATGGAGGCAATCCACTCTAAAGCTTGTGAGTTTGTGGATAGAATCATTGATGGTGGCAATCCATATGAGAGCTTGTGGATAGGATCACTGATGGAGGCAATCCACTCTAAAGCTCGTGAGTATGTGGATAGAACCGCCGATGGAGGTAACCCACAAAATAGCTTATGGATAGAATCGTCGCTGGAGGAAATCCACACAAGATCTTGTGGATAGAATCGCCGATGGAGGCAATTCACCTAAGAGCTTATGGATAAAAATTTTGATCGAGGGAATCTACTTGAAGCTTCTGGATAGAATTACAGATAGAGACAATCCACCTGAGAGTTTGTGGATAGAATCATCGATGGAGGCAATCCACATCTTGAGATTATGCTTCTATTGATTACATCATGAGGATGATGATTTTATTTCTTACATCATATGATTGATGTTGTGAAGTGTCATATAAGTGTTGACATTGGATTGATTTATCCTCCCTACCTAAGATGGAGTGCTCATGGTTTTTATATCTATGGTGAGGGTCATAATTGTTGACATAGGAGACCACGACACATTCTATTTGATCATCCTCCCTAGCTAAGAGGGAGTGTTAATGTTTGTAGTGAAATTTAATATTAAATATTACATTATTATATTATTTTTAATTAATAATTGATTGATGAAACATTATAAGATTGATTAAATTATAATTAATGGGCAGAGGCATGTCCTTCCTTATAAATAATAATGAATAGATAGGTCCCATGAAGGGACATGTCTCTCCTAGCCTCATTCCCAATATAAATGAAAGAGAGATTGTTGCATTTAGAAAATACATACAATATAGAGTGCTATTACATTTGCATCTATCCTAAAACTTAACAATTTTAAAGATATTTATAATATATGCTTCTAGTGTCTAAATATTTATTTCTAAGCATAAAGTACTTGCAATATATTTATAATTTAATGATCCTCACCTACATGATAGATATTTTACATTCTAATTATGTTTCTTCATCATGTTTAACTGGTTCTAAAAATTAACCAACTATCACTCTATATTTTATATTCTATTCTCTTTACATTTTCATATTTACCTTGGTTTTTTAATAGTTTTGTAAAGCTAAGTGTAATGTACAATTTAACTATTACATCTTTTTAATATTTTTTTGATTCTATATGTACAAAAATTATGTAAGTTGCTTACTTTATAATTGAATGTTTTCCTTCAGGAATGAAAAATACTCCTAATAATACAGATATCGTAGAGATAGAAAGTAGCTACACGCCCCTTTTTGTACCAGTCATGTCAACTCCTTCAAACAATGGCAACACTTCTTCTCCAGATAGTATTTCAGCATTTACAAGTAATATTTCACTGAGTTGTCTTGACATAATATAACAGGTAAAGGAAACATGCTCCACCACACATGGCATGCAGGGATTTGATGTTATGATTATGGAAGCTAGAGTTCATGAATTTCATGTAACTTGTGAGAAATTGATGAGCTTCTATACCTTGCGAGAGATGCACATAGATGATTACTATGGGCAAGGTCATGGTCCTCAGCTAAAAGTCTCTTTCCAGAATTAATTAAATGCTATGTGAATGGCTTAGTTTATGCCTATATGTATATATCATATAGAACCACAGTGGAACAATGTTATGTTACTATAGTGGACCTATGCTAATTACTACCTATACAACTTTTTCTGCTTTCTGAAAGCATTGCATACCCTTGAAAGCAATGCTCCTCATTACAAAGTTTAATTATGATTATGGAAGCCACAGTGCATGAAATTCATGCAACTTGTTATAGATTAATGAGCTTCGAAACCTTCTTGTGAGAGATGCACACAAATGATTACTATGGGCAAGGCAGTGCACCTCAGCTAAAAGTTTCTTTCCAGAATTACTTAAATTCTATGTGAATCGCTTAGCTTATGCCTATATGTATATAACATGCAGAACTATGTTACATTATTGTAGTGGACGTATGCTTCTTACTACCTATACAACTTTTTGTACTTTATGAAAGCATTGCACACCCATAAAAACTATGCTTGAAAGCAATGCTCCTCATTACGAAATTTACTTCTAAACTACTCTAGGAATATGTAATTAACATCGACTTGAAAATTTTGCCTATAATATATATACTACTATAGTGGTATTTTGCTAATAACGGTTTATGTGTGGTCATAATTGTAATTTATAAAGTTTATTGGCAATTTTAGAAAGTTTGAAATTGCATTTCAATTAAATGTGGTTTATATTATTTAGCTCTCAAGTTTGCAAATAATTTGTGTCCTTTTGTGACTAGCCCCTGTAAGTAAGCATTGTTAACATAAGCGCATTCGGTCATATGCATGTATTGTGGGGGAATTTATATGGTTATGTATAAATTTTGGTTTCTTCTTCACATTTGGATTTGTGTATTAGCGTTGTTGACAGGAACAAAATATTTCAATCAAATTACATAACTTGCATTATCTTGGCTCGATATGATCCTCCAGTTTTTCTGAATGCGGTATAGTCCATGTTCATTCCTCTATTGGTTGTAACCTCAAGAACCCCACACCTATATCTTAGTTCATATTAGAAAGAAAAATAATATAAGAATGCGATGAAAATGAACAGGTTTATGAATCAGATTAACAATAGAATAAAAAATATATCATATAATAGATCAAACAAGGGAAATTAAAAAAAATCCAACACAAAATCATATTATCTTCGAATGATGAGATAAATAAACGTCACCCCAAATTATGACCAGATTTAGAAAATGTGCATCCACTTTCTGACCAGAACCATTAAATGTAAACTACCTTTTATTTGAGGGGATTGTTTTGTAAGATGCAGAAAATTTTGATAAGAGATCCCATGCATGATACTGAATAGCCAAAACAAGTTAGTGACAAAATCTGGCAGTAATATTAATAAACGATTTGAAAGAAAAATGATAAATGCGTAAAATAGGGGTACGATATTGAGCTTCGATTTTCCCGTGTTTATCAAAATACTCATTTGCAAATGGGCCAAGTCGTGAGGAACAACACAATTTACTTGTTACAATACAATCAAATAGAAAAACTTTGGTTCGGTACTTATAAAACCAAAAAGTAAAAAATGGGTTTCCTCAATATATTCCCTGTTTTAAAATTTGCGTTCAGAATATGTCTACTTTGATGGATGCTTGCAAAGATTGTTGAATTTGACTTTACGCCTGCCAATCGCATTTGCTTGAAAGCTTTTAAGTCTTTTTCAAATAATCCTTTTTTGTGCATATCATGCAATCATTCCAAGCCATTAGACCATTTTTTTCAGGAACACTCACATGTTTTTGTTAGAATTGGAAGGCCAATGGACTTTTGTCTATTGCGCCTTGCCCTTTCAGCTGCTCTATATGAGCTTATTAATAAGTCTCTCCTTTCTATTGTAAACATTCGATTTGGAGATTAATACAATTGCTCTTTTCTAAGTGTGGACGTAACCACTATTGTGGTGAACCACGATAAATTGTGTGTTCTATATTTAATTGTATTTTGTTCATTAATTCTGTATTTCTGGTTTTATTTTGCATTCGTTAATTCTACAATTGATATCAGAGGGAGGTCAATCGTTGGTTGAGATTTCGGTAATTGAAATTTCAGAATCATGGAAGATTTAAGAGTTCAGAGATTCTCTGGGAAGAACTACAGAATATAGAAGATACAAATGAAGTCTTTGTTAATCAAGCAAAATCTTTCTCTTGCACTTGAAGGAAAAACAAAGAAACCAAACACCATGAAAGACGAAGATTGGGAGCAACTTGATGGAAAAGCTAAAGCCACAATCTTTCTTGCATTAGGCGATAATGTCTTGCATAACATTGTAGAAAAAGCAACAGCAAAGGAGGTATGGGATAAGCTGACTATGACATATGCTAAGGCATCCGCTGCGAACAAAGTCTTCATCATGAAGAAGTTGTACAAGCTTAAGATGAGAGAAGGCAAAGCCATGACAAATCATCTTAATGAATTTAATACTTTGATCAGTCAACAAATTTCGGTTGGCATGCCCCAAGATGGTGAAAATAATGCTGTTATATTATTGTGTTCTCTTCCCAATAGCTGGGATGGACTTGTAACAATAGTAAGCACTTCAGCATCAAACAAGAAGCTGGTCTTCGACGAAGTCTCAGCTACTCTTCTCTCCGAAGATTTGAGAAGGAGGAATAATGAGTCTTCATCCGGTGATGCTCTCACTATGCTGAGCACCAATAATAGAGGAAGAAGCCAATACAGAGGTAGAAATAATTACAACCGGTGGTCTCAGTCTGCTAGGAGATCGCAGTCTAGAGGAAAAGAAGATGGCTGTTGGTTTTGTGGGAAGGCTGGTCATGTTAAGAAAGATTGTCGCAAATACAAGAAGGCGTAAGAAAGGGTTTTGGACAGCCAAGCAAATATTGTACATGACAAGGATGATGGTATTTTAGTACTTTCTGCAAGTGACACAAAAGAAAACTCTTGGGTCATGGATTCCAGTGATTCTTTTCATGCCACTTCTTGCACGGATTCGCTTACAAATTATCAAGAAGGTAAATTCATAAAAGTTTATTTGGGTGATAATAATTCTTGTGAATTTATTGGCAAAGGTGATGTTATTTTGCGATTGGAAGGAGGAGGCCAATGGCTTCTCAAAGATGTTCGTCATATTCCAAAGTTAAAAAGAAATCTGATTTCTGTCAGTCAATTGTATATACAAGGCTGCCATACATTTTTCTTTATGGATTCATGGAAGGTAACCAAACGTTCCATGGTGATTGCCAAAGGCAATAGAGTTGGTAGTTTGTATCTTTTAGAGCGTCATAGTGAGGTGGGAGCTGCTATGACAGTCATAGGCAGCGATGTAGCTCTTTGGCATCAAAGGTTTGGCCATATGAGCAAGAAAGGCCTTGAAGTGATGCTCAATCGTGATCAATTACCATGTTTAAAATCTGCAAATTTGGAATTTTGTGAACATTGTCTTTGTGGAAAACAAAAGTGGGTCAGATTCTTGAAGAATGGACATGACAAAAAGACAACACCGTTGGAGCTAGTGCACTCGGATGTCTTCGGACCTACGAAGGTAACTTCTTATGGAGGTGCAAAATACTTTGTTACTTTTCTTGATGACTATACTCGGAAAGTGTGGATTTACATGATGTCTCATAAATTTGAAGTGTTTTCAAAATTTAAAATTTTCAAAGCACTTGTTGAAAATCAAAGTGGTCATAAAATAAAATGTTTAAAGATGGATAATGGGGGTGAATTATGTTCTTTGGAGTTTGATAATTTTTGTGTAGATTATGGTATTCATAGAATCAAGGTTGTCCCATATACTCCACAAGAAAATGGGGTAGCGGAAAGGCTGAATCGAACAATTCTTGAGAAAGCTAGATGTATGCTTTCTAATGCTAGTTTGGGCAAAGAATTTTGGGCTAAAGCATGTAATACCGCTATTTATTTGATCAATCGCAGTCCCTCATCTCGATTGGATTTTGGCATTCTGGAAGAAGAATGGTTGGGAAAGAGAATTTCTTATTCTCACATTCTAGTGTTTGGCTGTCAAGAATTCGTTCATGTTCCTAAGGAGAAGAGGGGTAAACTTGATTCAAAATCACAGTGATGTATATTTGTAGGCTATGGAGAGGATCAGTTTGGTTTTCGTATGTGGGATCCAGTTGAGAAGAAAATTGTAAGGAGTTGAGATGTGGTTTTTAATTTAATTGTGTTTCCAGCTCTGTCAGAAGAAACACATGGCAATGAACATATCTCTTTGTTTGATATTGCAAATAATGGCATTAGTTCACCTTACATCCCCTCTCAAGGCTACAACATAGCACATCCCCAACATATGACTCCCACATCCATTTTAGCTCCAATTCCATCCATTACAAAATCTTCTAATTCTGATTTTTCTTCTTCCTACACACAATCTGCAGGTAATGTCAGTGCTTTATGCCCAATTAATAACAATTTTGAGCTACCTTGGTCTGCCATGGGTTTCTCAACACCAGTGGGCAGGACACATTCTTCAATTTTTGGAGACTCTGCTTCACTGCAGCACTCTATTTTTCAGTGGGCACACTCTAAGCTAAATCGCGCTGGGTCTACCCCATCCTTATCTGCGCCAAATGCTCTCTACCCTGCGCAGCACATTAAAGTCTTCACCCACGTGAAACATAACCATTCTCCTCCTACATAGCATGACTATCCTCCTTCCTCCACGCAGCTTGTCTATTCTTTGCAAACAGAGAATAGCCCGCGTGAATCAGAGCCAGGCACACAGCAGCAGGGTCCATGTCAACAGCTGTAGGGCAGGCGTGAGCAGCAACATGGCTCACGTGAACTGCAGCTTTGACTGTGGGAAGACCAGCATGGGTCTTATTCTCTCTCCCCTGCTGATTCTAGTGGGATGTATAGAATGTTGGTGGATGGAATAAGCCAAATCTCCTCCACTGTAAAATTGCATGAAATAATGCAAATCTCTTCCACTGCTGAAGAGAATAGAATGTCTGATGATCAGTTTGTTACAAACATAGAATTGGGGGAATCTACTAAAGTCATTCCTTTGACTAATTCAAATTTTCAGCATGATGATGATTCGATGGCTCTTGAACAGAGTAGTGAAATTGTGGAAAATCCAAGATTGAGGAGATCAACCAGGTAGAAGAAAATTCCTTCGATATTTGCAGACTATGAACTCTGATTCCCTGAAGAGGAAGAGCCCAAATTATTGATCTTGGAGCAAGTTGAACCGGCCACTTATAAAGTCGCTTGTCTCAGCAGTGATAAAGATAAATGGATGACTGCTATGAACAAAGAAATGAGTTTGTTGGAAGGTAATCACACTTGGAATTTGGTCCCCTTACCACAAAATTGAAAACCACTTAAGAACAAGTGGGTTTATAAACTGAAAGATGAGGGCGGAGGTTTAAAACACTATAAAGCTTGACTAGTGGTAAAAGGATATGCTCAGCAAGAAGGGATCAATTTCACAGAGATTTTCTCATTGGTTGTCAAAATGACAACTATCCAGACTATTTTGGGACTCGTAGCTATGTGGGATCTTGAACTAGAGCAGCTTGATATTAAGACTACATTTTTACATGGTGATGTGGATGAGGAACTGTATATGTAACAGCCTCAAGGTTTTATTGACAAAGGACAAGCACACTTTTATTGCAGGTTCAGAAGGAGTTTATATGGGCTCAAGCAAGCCCCGCGACAGTGGTATCTGATATTTGATCGCTTCATGGTTAAGCAAAAATTCATAAGATGTGAATTTGATCCATGCATTTATTACAAGAAACTTCCAAATGGAGAATTCATTATTCTTCTTTTATATGTTGATGACATGTTGGTAGCCGGCACAAGTTCTTGAATTGTTGGTGAATTGAAAACCAAGTTGGCAAGTAAATTTTCCATGAAGGACTTAGGGGCAGCCAAGAAGATTCTTGGTATGAAAATCACATGGGACAAAAAGAAGAAAGAAATTAATTTGTCTCAAAAGGATTACGTCAACAAAGTTGTGGACAGATTTGGCATGAATGATACCAAGATAGTTTCTACTCCTCTTGCTTCTCATTTTCAGTTGTCTTCTGAATTGTGCCCAAAAACACAAGAGAAAAAGGAATTCATGGACAACATTCCTTATAAATCAGCAGTTGATAGCATAATGTATGCTATGATTTCCACTCATCCTGACATTGCTCATGCGGTGGGAGTAGTAAGTAGGTTCATGAGCAATCCCAGGAATTCATTGGGAAGCTGTTAAATGGATAATAAGATATTTAAAAGGAACTTCAGATTATGTTTTATGTTTGTGTTGAAACAATAAACAGCTACAAGGATTCACGGATTCAGATCTTACTGGAGATTTGGATAAGCGTAGATCTACTACCGGTTACACATTCATGTTCACTGGAGTTGCTATTAGTTGGGCCTCCAGGCTTCAACATTCTATTGCTCTTTCTTCCGTTGAAGCTGAGTATTTAGCACTTTCTAAAGGTGCTCGGGAGATGATTTGGTTGCAGTGACTACTTGGTGAAATGAAGTATCAACAAAATGATTATGGTCTATTCAGTGACAGCCGCAGCACTGTCTTTATGGCACATAATCATAACTCTCACCGTCATTCTAAGCACATTGACATTCATGCTCACTTCGTTCGGTATATGGTTGAAGAGGGCAGGTTGAAGGTTGAAAAGATTGATACCAAAATCAATCTGACAGATATATTCATAAAAGTTGTAACCAAAGAGAAGTTAGAATGTGCAAGAACTTCTCCTGGCCTTGTTAAGCTGAAGTAAGTTAGCATGTAGAGCAGGGGAATGTCTGATCAGCTAAAATATTTGTTGACTTTCAGTGGGAGTTTGTTAAAATTGGAAGGCCAATAGACTTTTGTCTGTTGCACCTTGCCCTTTCTGCTACTTTGTATAAGCTTATTAATAAGTCTCTCCTTTCTATTGTAAACATTCGATTTGGAGATTAATATATTTCCTCTGCTCTAAGTGTGGACATAGCCACTATTGTAGTGAACCACGATAAATTGTGTGTTCTATATTTAATTGTATTCTATTCATTAATTCTATATTTCTGGTTTTATTTCGAATTTGTTTATTCTACAGTTTTGTCTACACCCATGTTTTGTCTATGCTTTCAATTTTGCAATATTGCGATATTGCTATAAGGATTTAACTGTGTAGTTTTTGAGTCAAACTCATTGACCCATAATTCATGAGTAGTGGTTCAACATGAACCCATCTCTCATGAGAATGAATGGAACACTTAGCACTCATTGGAT
>MU224266.1:1169134-1202695 GCA_018584345.1 Thuja plicata
TTATGGGTCAATGAGTTTGACTCAAAAACTACATAGTTAAATCCTGATAGCAATATCACAATTTGACTTGCTGTGGAAAAATATCTCCTACTTATCAATTGATGAGGCTTAAGGGGATTTCTAATGAGTGGTTCATAAGGAACAACACTTGGTGAAGGTTTTGCAAATGAGGATGCAAGTAGAGTGGGTTTAACCATGGAGGAAACGCTGTAGTTAAGCGCGCTCGAGCTGGAGTAGTACTGGGATGGGTGACCTCCCGGGAAGTCCCGATGCTTCACCTCTGTGAGCATCACCTAGATCCAATGAGTGCTAAGTGTTCCATTAATTATCATGAGAGATTGGTTCATGTTGAACCACTACTCATGAATTATGGGTCAATGAGTTTGACTCAAAAACTACACAGTTAAATCCTGATAGCAATATCACAATTTGACTTGCTGTGGAAAAATATCTCCTACTTATCAATTTTGCAATATTGTTATGAGAGAAGTGCGTAGTTATAATAGAGCTTGTATTTATGGAGAAGTTTTTCATTTGGATCAATTTGGTAGTTGGCTTCTATGAAATGATTTGATGCAATGAAGTCGGATGTAGCATAAATGCAATAGTATTGGGTTTTGTTCAATACTTGAGAATGCCAACTATCACCATGTAAATTGAAGTAAAAAGTTTGGTCAATAGACTATTTTGTATAAACTATTAATAAATTCATTAGAAGTGTTTAATTTCCATTTACCAAGGGGGTGTAACTATAGTAGATAACATATTTTTCTACTCTGAAAGGTGTGATGTTTACTTTTATCTATTAATGTGAAATTTATTCTTCTATTTTTAATTATTTTTAAAGGTTTATAAGACAATTATAGACAAGAGAGCGGTCACCACAATGCACATGAAGTTGGTGTTAGCTTCCAATTATAAAGCAAAGAAACATTCAATTATCGGAGCAGGACAACAATTTATCATCCTTATGTGAATTTGATGCTGAATTTGTTTGTTCTAAAGTTTTGTAAGCATTGTTTCTTTCGTTTACACAAAATATTATTGTCAAAGGAAGTATGGATTTTCTAAATTTACAAAACAATTTATTTTGCAAATTTTAAAACAATATAAGTATGATAATGCTTGATGGATTGGTCATTTACTTTTCCACAGTTTAAAAAAATATAAGTATGATAATGTTGAACTTTTCTTATTGACATCTTGATAATGAAATATATTTTATTATTTCTAATATCTTGCAATCCTTAAAGCAGGTTTTGAGCTCCTTTTAGATGGAACCAAATGGTTCATATTTTATCCATCCTTAAGTGTAGTTTATATATTAATTAGACTATTATTGACTTATTTCTAAGACTTTTTTGTGGGAGTTTGAGATTTTATTGGCTTAAAATGTAGAACAAGCACGTCTGAATTCTAGCAGCAATTGTCTAGCGCTGTATCTCAGTCCACAGGCATTGCATAATATGCTAGTTCCCATTGGTCATTCTCTCCACTATGGGGTTTTGTTAATGCTGTAGTGCATAAATTTCCTGACCTTCATTGCTTTCTACATGTTTCTAATGACTCCCTAGATTTTCTTTTGAATCTTTTTAAGGGATCCTATTTCATTTTCTTACAAGAATCATCAGAGAGAAGATTTAGGTTGATATATATTGACTAAATACTTAGGATGTTTAACTCACTATTTTCTCTCTAAAGTAAGGAAAGTTTAAGAATAGTGTTTTATAACATTTACCTTTAAGGCATTTCAAAAACTTTTGGAGCTCTGCAACTTTTCTGCCCGAACTTCTTTTTTTAATTCCTTCCATGGTGGAAAATGCTGGAGGGGAACCTCCTCCCCACCCCAGAGATCTACCTACGGTCTCTATTTCTAGGCCTGCATCTGTCTGACTCCAACAAAGCTACGACGACAGGTACTTTGGATTCCCTGCCCCTTTATCCTCCCAAGCTTGACTGGAGAGGCATGTTTGCTGGGACCCAAATGTTAGAATTCATAGAATTCAACCACGAAGATCCCCTACATGCAAAAAACTTGTCACAAAAGAGAAGCTTGGAGATGAGAATGTTCTGAAAGACTAAATATTCATTCAGAGAGGGAATAATCAAATACAAAGAGATCAATCCTTATAAAGGAGATCGAACACCAAAAAGGTGGAGAAACCTAGGTTGCATGAATAATTAATAGAGAATTAATTATTGCATGCCTAAAGTTTAGCTTAAGTGAATAGGAGATGGAAAAAATCATGCTAAAAAATAATGGCTCAAGAGACTCTCTCAAAACCATAGGTACAACCAACCCCCCCATGAGAGAGGATCGAGCTGCAAAACTCCCCCCCCCAGAATGATAGAACCCATGTGTCGATGATCGTACCAATGTGGTTCCACTGTGGAAGAAACAAAGGCACTTGATGAAGAAGAGGAAACCCATGAATGTGAGGAGAAACTGGAAAGCCTAGTTGATGCTCAAAAGAGAATGCATGAGACTCCTAGAATGGAATCTCCAATGAAGGTGGGCCAATAGATGTGTTAAATCTATCATTTCAGAGGAGATGAATATCCTCAAATATGTCCTCAACAACTGTAGTAGGTGGCTCGATGCATGGAGCGATAAAGTTTGGAAAATCTGAAGAGGAGTTCTGATGAACATATGAAAACTCAACATGAGGGGGAGGTGTAGAAGTTAGAAGACTAATCTTAGGAACTACACATAAGTTCAAGTGACCCGACTTCTCCTTAATAGGCTCTCGTGAAAAAGGGGAGCTATTCTCTAGCAGTGGAGATGGTGGACCAAAATGTGAGGAGTACAAGCGGGAAGAATGATCAACTATCCCTATAGCAATAATATTGCTTGTCTCACTATCTCTGATGTGTACTAAATTTGGAGTAAACTCAACTGTCTTTCCTATCCCACTGTAAGTAATCTGATAGATAGAGAGAAGGTTAGTGGACAAAGATGGAACACATAGTACATCATGGAATGTACCATCATCAATGTCAATAGAACCTTTCCCACATACAGTCATAACAATGTTATTCCCCATCAAAATGTGTGAGGTAGGAGAAGCCTCAAAAGAAGAGAATAAACCCTAAGAAGATGCCATATGGTGTGAACCACCTGAATCCAGTAGCCATCTAGAAGAGGGAGGTATAGTGGTTGGACATAATGCATGACCCTTTCCTAAGTCCTTTCTATCTGGCTGAAGTGATGATGAAGAAGAAGACCCATGATAAGTAGAAGAAGAAGGAATATCAATGTGGCTCTTTTGAAGAAGAGCTTTCAAACTAGAAATTTTCTTTTCATATCCATCTATCTTCTTCTCAAAACAATGAGACTCATCATGACTACTCTATTTACAATAAGCACACCTAGGTCTTTCTGTATTCAATTTGTCCCCCTTAGGAGAAGGTGAGACAAAGGAGTGCTGAGAACTAGAATCCTTCTTAGACTCTGTGGTTGATGACTTTTGTTTCTGCTCCTACTTCCCTGAAGATGGGTGAGCTACCAATGCATGGTTTGGTGATCCAGTGAGAAAATCAAGTTGCAATAGCTTTGCCTACTCACGAGTCAACCGATCACAAAAAACATCAAAAGTGGGTATGGTAAATCTTGGACCCAAAGCATCCATGGTGGAATGGAATGTAGAAGAGAATATATGAAAAGAACCATGAAGCTTGGAAAGTATTAGATAAATACACTCGGTATCTGTTTTATTCTTTCCACAACTATGTAAGAGGGACCTCATAGATTTGAATTTTGTTAAGAAATCCTGAATAGAGGAAAATGTATCAAGAGCCATGGATGGCAATTTAGCTTCAATCTGAAGTACCCGAAACTCATTTACTGTGCCAAAGAGAGTTTGAAACTTGTCCCACATCTCAATAGGAGTATCACAATTATCAAGGTGAAAAAGAAAACTATCTAAAACATGTAAAGAAAGAACACCCATGGCCTCATCCATCTTGTTTCTGTGTTGCATTACCTCATAAGGATGAGTCAAAACTGGCTGAATAAGATCCAAAAAAGACCAGAGCCCACGTGACCAGAGAAGCTTAGTCATACAAGATTTCCACAAATGATAATTATGTGGAGTGAGAAGCTCAACTGATGCTGAATCTTCCATGTTGTACCTTTGCCTAGTAAAATTACCCCAAAAAGAATCTCAAATCTAAAGTGTTCTTATCAAGAGCTTTTCAATGCCTGTTTGTGAGCCAAAAATGGAGTCTGTATGCTCAATATAGAGGCTAGGAAGTGCTGAAAAGAAGTCCCTCTTTGACTGGAAAAAAGGCTAGACAGACAAAAAAATGAGATAATCTAACCTTCTCCGGAATGTCCACCTCAGAAAGAGCTTTTTGATGGTATATGGAAGTCAAAAATTGGCCTCCATATGCTCCAAATAGAGCCAAAACACCAAGGGAAGGTCAAACAAGGTGCGTAAAATAAATTTTAGCCCCTGGGGTTTGAAAGAACCGGGCCCCTAGGCATATGGAGTGTGCAGGGGGCTAAGCGCAGAGCCCGTGGTCGCTAATGGGACCACTAGAGGGGGATTGAAGAGGCCCGTGGGGGCTGAGAGACCGGCGAGTAGTGGGGTTGGTGGCAGGTTGGTGGGGCGGAGTGCCACTGGTGGCGGGCGCTGAAGCATTGATGTTGGAGCGGTGGAGTGGTGGGTGGACCCTCTGATATCCACTACTGGTGGAGCGGTGGGTGGACCCACCAAGGTCCACTGCCGGTGGGGCGGTGGGTGGAGCTACCGGTGGAGTGATGACAGTGGCGTGGTGGTGGCCGCTTTGGATTTGCACTGTGGGTGCAAAAAAAATCAATTAAAATTTGATTTTTTTAAATTTTTTTGTGTTTTTCCTTGATTTCCATGCCAGGGTAGACTAGAAAAAAATATTTTGCACCTAGATTGCAATTTTGACAAAAAAGGTCGTGCCTTATATGGATTTGGGGGGATTTGGGTCTTCTGGACTCAATCGTGATGTCGATTTTGGCCCAAAGTGCTCCAAAAAATAAATTCCCTTTAAATCCAAACAAGAAACGCTTGAAAAAAGATTGAAACCCTCGAAGCTCCAAAACTTCAAATACTCAAGAATGGGCAGCAGCAGTAAGGCTCTGATACCATGTTAGAATTCATAGAATTCAACCGCAGAGATCTGCTACGTGCAAAAAACCTGTCACAAAAGAGAAGCTTGGAGATGAGAATGTTCTAAAAGACTAAATGTTCATTCAGAGAGGGAATAATCAAATACAAAGAGATCAATCCTTATAAAGGAGATCGAACACCAAGAAGGTGGAGAAACCTAGGTTGCATGAATAATTAATAGAGAATTAATTATTGCATGCCTAAAGTTTAGCTTAAGTGAACAGGAGATAAAAAGGTGACTTAAACAATTAAATCAAATAATGATTTAATTAATAAGTGAACATAGAAATACATTTTTACTCTAACACCAAACAACTGAGTTGGATCCCCCTTTAAGTGTGACCACCATTACGGAGGAAGGTACGAAGATCAGGCTTCCTGAATCTATTGTGGAAAAAACAATGGCAGAACTTAACTTGGCTCTGGTTGAGCGATTCTACAACTTCTGGCCCACCATTGACATGGTTGGATAATGGGTAGGAAACCATTGGAATCTTAAGAGGAGTTTTGTGGTTTCTGCAATGTGTGGTGGACTATTCATCTTTAGGTTCATGGGTGCGGATGACCTCTCCTTTGTTGAATATCTGGTTCATGGCTCTATGGAAAAAACCTTCTCACCCTGGCTAAATTAATGCTGGGTTTTGACCCTTCATCTGATCTCAGTACGATGGCTTTGGTCTGGGTCTGTCTACTCGGGCTACCTATAATATTCTTGGATGAACAAGTCTTCAAAAGGATTGGTAACTCTTTTGGGCACTACATCTTAGCAGATCTAGTAACCCTTTCAAAATCCTCTATGGTTTTTGCTCATCTTTGTGTTAATTTATCTATCAATAAGACTCTCCCCAACTTTGTGGTGCTAAAGTCTAAGTTGGGTAAATTGACCCAAGCCATAGTATACGAGAATGCTACCCTTTTCTGCCATACCTAAAACTCTAAGGGTCATACTAGGAAGGACTGTAAGGCTCCTAGGAGGCCATATCTCAAGTTAAAGAAAACTTCTTTAGAAGACACGAAACCAGGTGAACAGAGCATTCCCACCCCCAAATGACTCGAGATGCTGATAATCTGAAGACTAGCACGACTGAGGAGTTTCCCCTTAACTGCTTGTTAGGGTTCATGTTATGGAAATCTCCTTCCCCCATCCATTATGGTTGTTGACCATGCCATCAATCATTTTTTAGATGGATAAATACCCATGAATAACCAGTTGGAGACTGGTGGGGAGACTTCATCTAGCAGCGAGATGGAAACTAAGCACTATTGTAGCCCTGCCTTAATGCTATTCCAAATGAAACTCAATGTCATTGAGAGAAAACCTACAGTTAACTCAACTATTGGGTCCATGGTTCTTCCTTTGATGGAGGTAGTTCTTAACCCCATTGATACAGAATCCTCACTAGTTACCTATATTACTCCATCAATGCCCAAGGACACCTCGAATAGCGAGGAAATGGATTAGAAAACCCAACAGAGGAAAACAAAAAATAAAAAGATGATGTTGGGGTGGATACAAAGCTGGGATGCCCTTCAGACAGGGTTAGAAGAGATAGGAATACAATAAAGGATATTGCTACAGGAAGGCCGCAAACCCTGGACCTCAATAAAAAAGGTAAGAAATGATTGCTCTCTCCTGGAACATTAGGGGTCTAAATAACCCCCAGAAATACCTAGCAGTCAAACAATATATTTGTAACTATAGTGTGGACATTCTTTTAATACAGGAATTTAAAATGTCTTATGTGAATTTTGATGCTCTGGTGGGACGGTTATGGCCTGGGGCCATTTTTTCTACTCTGAGGCACATGGGACTTTTGGAGGAATTGCCACCCTCTGGAACCCATCCAAGGTCTAGGGAGATGCACTCATCTTTTCTCAGCACCACCTGGTGGTGTCCTTCACCTCTTCATCGAATTCTTAGCACTGTTTCAATGTTTATGCTCCCAATACCTGTCAGGGGAGAAGAGAGGTGTGGGGAGAACTGACAGCCTCTTTCTTACCCCTTCATGACTCAAAATTATCGGTGGCCAGGGATTTTAAGTCCCCTTTGTTTCCTTCTGAAAAGTGTGGGGGTATTATGGATTATACTGACAACATGGGGGATTTGTCCAGCTTTGTTTCCCTTAATAGTATTTATGATGTTGAGCTAAGAGGTAATCCCTTCAACTAGACCAATAATAGAAAAGGGAACCACCTTATCCAAGTTTACCTTGACTGAATCTTTACCTCCTCATCTTGGGACTTGATATCGACCTCCTCATTGGTTTCTCTTCTGAGGACCATCTCTGATCATAATCCTCTCCTACTCAATTGATTGGATGTGGGATACCCCTACACTACACCTTTCTTATATGAAATTATGTGGGCCTCCCACACAATATTTTGCAATAGGATCATGAAATAGTAGTCGACACTGATCAAAGGCTTGACTATGTTTAGGGTTTCTTCCAAGATGGAGCTTATCAGAGGTGTTGTTAAAGTTTGGAATAAAACCACATTTGGTAACATTTTTCAAACTAAGAAGGTTCTATCTGAGAAACTAGAAGTTCTCTAGGGGAAAATGGCTATTGGTAACCTATCGCCTGACCTCCACATTAAAGAAGAAAATACTAGGAAGTGTTGGAAGGATAGTCTAGCCAATGAAGATTTTTTTGGAAACATAGATCTAAGATCTTATGGGTGAATGAGGGAGACCGCAATAAGTCCTTTTTCTATCAATCTTCTTGTATGCACAAGAAAAAAAATTACATGGCACTCTCACAAATTTAGTAGGGTTAGAGATCTCTAACCCAATTCTTCTTGGAATTTTGGCCACTCATTATTTCATCTGATCCTTCATTGATATAAATTTTGGGAACCCTAATAACCTACAAGACCACCTCATTTCCTAATTACCAAGGGTTATCATGGATGATGATAATAAAATCCTCCTCTCCAAGGTCACTGATGAGGAGGTTTGTATGGCGGTGTTCTCTATGAGACCCTCTAAGGTCCATGGCCCGGATGGGTTCCCCTAGCATTCTTCCAAGAATTTTGAGATATTTTTGGCTCTGATGTGACTAGAGCAACCTGGGACTTCATTAGGACTAAGAAAATCCTCAAGAAACTTAATGAAATCTATATTGTTTTTGTCCCAAAATGTGTCGAGCCCAGAGTTATGGAGGACTTTAGGCCCATAATCCTCTGCAATAAACTCTATAAAGTCTTCTCAAATATCATGGTCAACTATATCAAACCTCTTCTCAACAGGATCATCAACCTCAATGAGAAGGGATCCATACTTGGAAGGCAAATTATGAACGTGGCCATTACCACCCATGAGATCCTACACTCCATTTACCATGGTAAGGCTTTTGGGATGGCTCGCAAACTTGATATTTCAAAAGCCTTTGACAAATTCAATTGGACTTTTCTCTACAAGGTTTTAGGCACTTTTGGTTTTAAAATTTTATTGTGTTGATCAAGGATTGTACATAAATGGTTAGATTCTCGGTGCTGTTCAATGGAAAACCGGGTGCAAAATTCACCTTGGGCAAGGGACTCCGCCAAGGGGAACCCCTTTCTCCCTACCTCTTCATACTTCTTGCTGAGTTCATGGAGTGTAACATGATGCAAATGGTCCAATCCAGAGAAATTGAGGGGACTAAACTTGCTACTACCCTTCCCACATCAGTTCTGCAGCAATTTGTGGATGACACCTTCTTCTTTAGAGCCTCTTTGGTTAAGGAAGCATGTATGTGGAAACTTCTACTTGAAAAATATACCACTTCTTCGGTCAGCATATCAACTATCACAAAAGTAGAAGGTTCTTATTTAACACTGATCATTTAGTTTAGGGCAAAAATTTTAAGATTCTAGGCTTCCAGGCTGATACTCTTTCTTCCATGTACCTTGGACTCTCATTGGAAATCAAAGATGTGAAGAATGAATTTTGGAACAGAATTCTTGAGAAAACCCAAAGAAATATGGTGGGATGGAAAGGTAAGCTCCTCATCAGTGCTGGTAAGCTCCAACTCCTTGTTTCTTCCCTTCAAGGAATACATGTGTATTTCCTTTCTATTTTTTAAATCTAATGTTTCATGCCTGATAAGATGGAAAAAATACAATGCACCTTCCTTTGGTCTGGCTTTGAGGACAAGAAGCATCTCCCCTTGGTTAGCTAGGACAAGGTTTGGCTACCTAAATCCCTAGGTGGCTTGGGTCTATAAAAAATTCTCAACCTCAATAGGGCTCTACTGGCCAAGGTTGTCTGGACCATGGTTATAGAATCTGCGAATTGGTGTAAAATATTTGAGGCTAAGTACCTAGATGGTGGTTGCTTTTGTAAACTCTTCATGGAGCAAGATCACACCAGGGGATCCTAAATTTGGAACAACATTATCAAATGTAGAGGTGTTATAGAAAAGCTGGCCATATGGCAGTTGGGTAATGGAAGGGATATCTAGTTTTGGGAGGATCCTTGGCTTCCTGACATCACTCTTGGGACCTCTAGATTCTCTCAGTTAAGAAACATCCTAACTCTCAAAGATGGTTCCCTTGTCTCCAACTTTATAACCAGTGGTAAATGGATAGACCTTCTCTTACACCTGTAGGAGAGACCAGACCTTGCCAACCTAGCTACTAAACCGAGTGAGTTGTTGCACACAGTTTGCATTCCTCTAATGGATAGACATTATAGAATACTATGAAGACACACTCAACATGGGGTTTTTTTTGGTCAAATCTACTTACAGTCTACTGATTAATGAAATAGCTAACACTACGTGCTGGAAGAAGGTATGGCAGTCCCAATTAATCCCTAAGGTGAATTTCTTTTAGTGGACTATGCTACATGGAAAAATCTTCACTCTTCACAACTTGGTAAAATGGGGATTTAGCCTTTCTAATAGATGTTGTTTATGCAAGAAGGCAGAGGAAACTATAAATCACATCTTGTTGCATTGTGAGTTTACTACCAAGATCTGGTAGTAGATCCTCTCTCATCTCAACCTATTTTTGGGTTTCCAACAGGGATATCCAAGATAGGATTCATGTCTGGAACTCTCGTTCCCAACACCCTTTAACAAAACTATTGTGGAACCAAATCCCTCATATCTTCTATTGGATCTTATGGAAGGAGTGCAATAATAGGATCTTCAGGGATACTAAATTACCCACAACTGAGATCTTCCACCCGGGGCTCAAACTGTTACATGATAATTTGCTAGTGGCCCACTGGAAGAGTCCATGTCTCCCCCCTCTGATTATAACTCTAGAAATTCTAATAATTGGGGAATCAGCAAGGGGTTCGCTAGATATGAAAACACCAAACTCGTAGCTAGAAAGACTACTTTTTGGTTTCCACTTCAGCCTTCATGGAACAAATTTAATTTTGATGGTTCCATCTACAGAGGGCTCCAAGAGGGTTGAGGTATCATTCATGATCATAGGAAGAGAATGGTGGTTTCTTTTTCTGGTACCCTTCAAAACCATGCTATTAACCAGGCCGAGGGTATGACCATTTATGGGATCTAAATTTTTCTATTAGCCTGGGTTGTACTAGCATTCAAATTGAAGGGGACTCTAAAATTATCACTGAGGTTGTTCAAGAAAACTCCATGGCTTGATGGAAAGTTCACCCCATCCTATAAAAAATAAGAGGTTTGATGGGATGACTTCACATGGCCAACATCAGGCACAATTACAGGGAAGGTAACTCAGTTGCAGACCCCATGGGTACTGCTAGTCTGCAACTAGATGGGTTACGGTGTTCGAGGGCTGCAAATTAGCTTGCCAAGGCTACTCAGGACCTGCTTAGGTGGGAAATGAGAAATGTGAACATCAAAATCCATGATTTTTAAAAATTGTCTCTTGATTCAGGCGCCAATGGGTGGGCCCCTGTGCTCATTCAATATCACCACTAGCGCTAGTTTCGCTTTGAAATGCCACATGGTTCTTCACTTCAAACAAGGGGTCGGCATGGCCAGGCCGAATCATGGTACCTTTTTTGTTTCATTATAATACTAATTGTCTTCTAAGGCAAGTGCAAATTAGAGAAGATTACAAAATATTTAGGGCAGATTTTAAAGATGGCTTTTCCATTTTACAATGTTGTTTCCACGTGTTAACCCCGATGGTGTCTCTGGCGATGATTTATGAGGTAAAGGGAAATTCCTACCATAATTAATGCTCTCATAGTGACAATAATTTTAGGCTAAGCTACAACTTTCACTTCATTAGTTATTGTAGCTACCTAGCTTTTCACCTATGCTTTGGTTTTAGTTGTTTCATGGGTGACTGGAATTACTCGGCTACAAGCATTTCCCTCTTGACTAAATATTGGGTGTGGATAGGTTTGTTGTTTTGTGTAAAAATGGGTGGTGACCGACATAGGATCAAACCAAAAAAAATTGAAGAAGATTTTTCCTCTGACCTCATGGTCATATACTTTTCCAAAGAGGGGGGTTTCTTCCCTTCATGAAAAACTTGACAGGCTACAATGAAATGATATCATGACAGTTTGTGAATACCTAGAATGAATGGAGGGTGACCATTAACAAGATCACTTTCAATATTAATGATAAATTCATTGCCCAAGCTACAGGGATGTCTACGACGGGCCAAAAATGGAAAAAAACTACCAAAACATAGGCTAAAACTGACTTTATGCAATTTTTTAGCAATGAAGAGAAACTGATGTCTAAGAATGGGGGTTATAACACTTCAAGTCTGCCTCAATTTTGGCCAAAAATGTGCAAATTCATCATCAAGTACTTCACGTTGAAGGGTCAGTATGGTACTTTCTATAACTACCATCTTCCCTTCTTAAACCTTCTTAGGCACAAATTTCTTATTTCTTTGTCATTTTACCTCTTACACTCTATGGAATTTAATGTTTCTGATGTGAATGAGGCTATCTCATTTGGGAAAACATCTATTTACCTTCAATGGGGGTTAATTCTCAAATTATATAATTTCCACCAAGACCTCTGCGCTCCTCCCACTGCTGAAGTTATCCAAACTTCTTAGCAACCTTCTTCACCATCGATTTCCCTCAATCAGGAGGATGCCTTGGTGGGATCTCCCAGCTGAGAAGAGGCTAAGAATTTCTCTGACCAAGAGGAGGGTAAAGATTCAAACTACTCTCAAACTACTCTCACTAACAAGGGTAACGAGGACAATCCCCCCACTACTGAGAAATCCAATATAGCTAACAATACCAAAATTGCTACAGGTGGCAGCTTGGTGGGAAGAATCAAATAGGAGATTTCTCATCTGGAGAATGTGGTGGTGAAACTTAGTGGAGACTTGGATAACACCGAAAGGAGATTGTCTGACATCAGCAAGATTTCCCTTAAGGTTATGCATGCTTCATCAACAACTTTATATCTGTTAAATGAGAAGGCCTCTAAAGGGAAGGAGTCTGTGGAAGGTAATCATGATCTTTTAAAGTTCCTAAATGAGGAGTGGGATGACCTATTGCTTTCCTGGTGCTTATGGGATGGAAAATCACTTTGATGCTAGACCGGGGTGGTGTTGTGAAATGTGGAGATGCTGACAACAAGCCCTATGTTTGTGCTGGTATTTTTTATTTCAGTTTTAAGTTTAAAACTTAAATTTTGGTTATTATACATGCATGACATGGATTACTTTTAATGTTATTTAAAATTGATACTCTCTACTTGTGGGTTTTTTAAACTAAGCGTTTCGGTTGGAACATGTTTTTCATTTTGGTTTTTGATAGAGATAGATGATTTAATATGCCCTAATATTGATTTCTAGGATGAATTAATTTTTTGTTAATTCTTCTCTAGTTAGCTACTTAATGTACCTCGGGCCTGCACCCTCTTTCTACTACTTAATTCAAAAACATTTACCTTTAAATTGTCACAGAGTGTTTAAATATAATTTTTTTCTATAGATAGTGTATATTTTTTAGGTGGATAAATAAGGGTTTGTATTTTATTCCTTTAAAACATGAAAACTGACAAATCATGCTAGTGAAACAAAAAAACCTCTAGTACTACAAACATTTATCTGTAGGGAGTTTTTAATTATTGATTTCAAACTTTACCAAAATAAAATAGCAATAGTTGGGAAAGCATGAGAGTGTCAAGCCTCACATCTGATCTTTATAAGATTGGTTAAATTTATTATAGTGCACTTAAAATATACACGATTTTAATTATTGGGGACAAATTTACTATTTGAATTCAATAAATTTATTATTCCTTAAATTTATATAAATACACCCAAACACAAAAATTAGATGCATGTGAAAGATGGAATCTCAAACCTCATCTTAAAGTATTTTTTAATATCAAATACATAGATGTTTCTTGTCTATTTGCTAGATTATTTTTTCTAATAGTTTATTATTCTTTGTCTAGATCAAATATAAGATGTTCTTATAATTTAAAAAATAAATAAAAATTATTACGATTGATATGGAAAGAATTGTTGAATACTTTTTACAGAAACTTAAAAATGAATTGCCTATTTTTTGTAATAGTTTACTGGTTTATGTCTAAATCAAATATAAGATGTTATTTTTTATTTTAAAACTATTTTTCGTCATAATTAAAATGGAAAAAAAATCAAATAGTTTTCTAAGAACTTAAAAAATAATTGACTAAATTGTTTTTTTAGGTGTCATATGTTTGGCATTACACCTTGTTGTTTTCTGTTGTCTATACAGGTGCGTTCGAGAAGAGAATACATTCTCTCAATGTCTTGGGAGAAAAACACACCCAACTAGTCTTAGAAAGAACCTATTTTTTTCATGTTGTGCCAAACTATTGCACTTACATAGTATTAATTAATGCTTACATTTTCTCAATAATTTTTTTTAATTGGATTCATAATTAAATTATAAATACATATAGATATCGCTCATATATGCATGAAGTCTTTTGGATAGACCTGTGTCAACATTTATTTTTAATTATGCATTCCATAAAATATAGGAGATAGAAAATGTCCACAAGAAAAAATTCTTATGGCATATTATATTTCTCTTTTATGGATACACTTTATCCCCTTCAATGAAAATGTCTACATTGACTAAATCTACAATTATAATGATCCATGATGGGAGCCTACAATTACAACTGCACCTCCAAATCATAGACATTGTTGAGCTCGACTCAAATCAACAACTCAATATAGAATGGATCTCTCTGATGAAGTTCATATAAACAAAAATAAACAATTCCAAAAAAATTTAATCATTATCTGACCTGAAAAGAAATCTTAAAGGGATCCATAGTGTTTCTTACTAGACATACTTTCCCTACTATTTGCAAGTCAAGGTAGGCCAATTTCTTAGATTATAAATCAATGCTTACTTTTTAGAAAATCTGGCATTCTCCAAGCCATCATTTACAATATGTTCCAATTCATAACACTTTAATTCAATGTTCTTGTTTATGTGGATTATCGTCTCATTAATAGAAATCACTTGCTTGCACCATGATATTATTTGTGATCTCACCTACGTGTTTGAAGAACATGGATTATAACTACATGACTCAAGCTCAACTTCTCGATAACTAGATCTTCTTGACAATGATATAGAATCAAACTACATTCTAAAAGAATGTTGATTGGGGCATCATCATCCTTAAGAAAGAAAGAGATCAACCCCACTATTACTACTATAAGCATCTTGAATCCATTCCAAATGTGATGTCTTATAAAGGGGCATGTTACAATTAAAAATGAAATGCGCCAATTCAAGACACAAAATGGACAATGAAATGTCTTCTCTTTTGATATAATAGATTGTGATAATATTGAGATAAGTATCACTTGCTTCAACAAAATTGCAGATCATTACATGAATTTTCAACTAGGATCTATATATACAATATTAGGTGGAAGTGTTAAGATAGAAAAAAGGTTGTACAAAAAAATTAATAACCAACTTTAAAAAAAAAATTGAGATGATTCAAAGGCTTCTCAGATGATGACCTTACAATTCCAAAACATCATTTTTCCTTCACACCTCTTGATAAAATTATGTACATGACCAAGAATTGTCTTCTTGATGTTATTAGAATTATCGTTAGTATAGATCCACACTCACTAATAAGGAGTAATAGTACATAAGTCTTTAGAAGAAGTGGAAAGTTAATGGATATATCTTCATCTACTATAGATTTAACTTTAATGGGTCTAGCCACTTAGAAAGAAGGTACACGACTCCAAGAAATGTACCATTTATAAAATGTTGTTGTTCTTGAAATTAAAATAGGAAAAGTCACAAAGTACAATAGAAATGTGATAAGCACTTTGGCTAGTAATCACCTCTTTATATACCCAAGCATAGAGGAGAGAATAAAACTAAAGTTATAGTTTGAAAAGAGTAGGGATAGTATTATATCATCATCTATGCAAGCTATATATGTGCCACTACAAATCACAAGGAAAATAATTTCTTAAATTGAAGAACAAACTATGAATGTAACCCAACCTCTCTAGTACGTTTCAAAAGAAACAATACAGTTCATAAATCAAATTTTGTTTACTATATATCTTTCCCCCTTTTGGCAAATGGTAAATAATGCAAAAATAATTATACATAATGTTGATGAGACATGGACTTGTGTAAAGTGAATAGCTATAGTTACAAATTTCCTTTATAGATACATACTTCAGCTAAAGCTAGGAGATCATACAGGAACCCTATGGGCCATTTCTTTTGATGAGCTGATCACCTACCTTCTCAGAATGTCTTCTCATGATTTATATATGCTCCAATTCAACCAAGAAGCATAATTTGATGCCGAGAAAATAATCAAACAGGGTTTTTTCAAGAAATTCCTCTTCACTATCTAAGTTGCATAGGATTCAAGTGGGGTTCAGGGTCGGTTAAAGTCAATAATCACCAAAGTTCACATGTTGGATTTTGTTGAAGAAAGTACCTCCTTGTTGGGAAGAATTGATGAAATATACAATAAAAAAAGTACCTCATAATAGCTCAATTGTTTCAATGCTATGTATGAACATATTCAAAATACTATATATTAAGTGAATGTAAATATTTTATGGTTGCATCTAATTCAGTCCAAGGTGCCTTTATGATATATACAATAAGAAAAGTACCTCATTATAGATCCATTCACATTTTTGATGCTATGTACGAACATATTTTCAATACTATATATTTAGTGAGTATAAATATTTATGGTTGCATCTAATTCAGTCCAATGTGACTTTATAGATCATATACATTATTTTTTCCTTGGAAATTATGTTTCGACAACATTTCAACATCTTTTTGTTTCATGAGACATGGCGCACATACTTAATATTAATTGTTAGGTTTCTAATATTGCATCTATGATTGTCAAATGTCACTTTATAGATAATGGATATTTGTTTGTATGCAAATTATGTTTCTACTACCTTTCAAATTCTTATTTGTTTACGATATATGGTGCAAATATTTACTACTTTACAAAAATTCATTTATATTAATCTTGTATAATTAAACAAATAATTATCCTCTTAACATTGATACTGAGATTTATTATTTTTTCTACAAATGACAAGCTCCCCCCCTCAAAATTATTACACTGGTTCCTCAAAAAAGGAAAAAAAAAATTGGTGTCATAAAAGAAATGAAGACTACTATGCTCGTCATAAGGAAGAAATCAATATCCATTGTGATGTGCAACACAAAAAAAATAAAAATAAAGCCATGACACAAATATACAATATTGTACTAACACAATAACTACTTAGTCAAACGATCTCATGCCACAAATTGATAGTGCTTTTATAATAGCTTCTAAGAAATTCCGTAATAGATTACATGCATTATTGAACTTGAAAAAATGTATAATATGTAGTGAAATATACTCTAGAATGCATACCAAATCAACAAATGATGGTGTAGTTTTTACTAGACACTCTTGTGAAAAAGGAAGGCATAGATTCTTAAAATCTAATAATATGGACCTAGGGAAGTAACTAGTTGGGTTAATAAATCTAACCCAAGTTGAAGAAATGCTCATAGAACGCATACATTCAATAGTGAAAGTAACCCACATACATGAAGGAAAATAAAAATATAGTGGTCAGAAAATTAGCTTCCCACAAGATATCAAAATAATAGAAAAATATCTCCCACGTAAAATTGCAAATTTGGATGTCCTAGTAGTTTGACAATTCCATACACAAGAGAATCATTATGATTGTTATGTGAATAGAAATCGTGTATGGTATTAATTACAATATAAGATCAAATATTACCCATAATACAAGGATATTGAAATAGATGGTGACTCTCTAGTACAACTTCAAGATACAAAAACAGATATTCCAAGCATGCTTCATACCATTAATATCGAATAATGAAAATATGGTGGAACCAAACACTAAATTTATGAGTGTTGAAGATTAGTCTGAAAATAAAATAAAATAATCATCATAATTTATATATATTAGCCAATAGATACCATGAAATAGAAATCATCAAAAAAGCCTATAAATTAGAAATGAACATGACACCCATGTTTACTTGCTAGAACTTGACACTTCTCCAATAAATAAATTTAATATTGAGGGTCTTTTAAATAGGATTTTTCCCACAATCTTTCCAAATAGTATTGTATTACATTTGCAACCTCGATATAGAAAATTTGAGGTGCATGAATATGTGTTGCACTTGATGAGATTTCATGATAGTAGAATTGGAAGCCATCCTAGATTCTGATATTTTGTTTTGAATCTTATGATGCGACACAATATCCAAGGACTCTCCTCTATTTTTGTCAAGAAAATGTAGAGGATTTTATAACCAACGACATTGAAATTATTTTCCTCTACTTACAATGATTTCTCAACACATAGTTAGGTGAAGAATTGATGCATTCTGGTTCTTCTTTGAGGGCAACTCACTCATATTGGAACAAGTGTTGTGGTGAGTTTTCAGACATGATCAATAGGTTACTACCCCATACTATTTTTTTCATGTTTAGTGCATCAAATACTAAATGGATAGATTTACAACTATTTTCAAATGACACACCATCTAGATTGCAAACTAACAAAAACCGCACAAATAACATTATCGATAACCCACATACTACATCTCTATATTTGCATCAACGATTTGCAATATTTTGTGAAGAAATAATAGAGAAGTTCCTCAATACAATATATTATTAGTATAGATATGAATGCCAACATTGAGGATCAAAACACAGACATGGATTCATTTGGCTTCCCAATGCACCAAACATGGAGAAACTTGACTGGGAAAACCTTGTTTTTTATGGAAAGAAAAGTAATTCTTTGACAAATATGTAAGTGAATGGAATCCTCATAGTCAATCTGAAAGAAAAAAATACATGACTTTGTTCTTCACATGAAGATACTTTATTGTTGAATACAATACAAATATTCTCTAGAAATACACTTCATGACTATGAAGATTTAATCCATCACGTCCAAAGACACACACAATGTACTAAAGCAACATGCCTACACAAATGGGGTCAAGATTTAGAGTGTCGCTACAAAGCTCCTTGGACTGAATGTGATTGCTCTTCCTTATCTTTTGATGACTCTGGAAAAAAAACCGTATAATGTTGCATGAAATGATGATAGGTTAAATATACACAACTCAAAAATGATATCAATATGGACAGTTAATATTGATTTTCAACCAGTTGTGTCAAAATAAATTGTTCTTAAAATTTATTGCCAAATATAAATCTGAGACAAAAAGGAAATCATATCGATGGCTTAATATTCTAACACAAATATGTAAAAAACAAGCACCAGAAGACCAAGAATTAATGTCATATCACAAATTTATGGTTGAGATCATTTGAGATCGTGATATAGGTGCACAAGAGACATGCCATATGATAAAAAAAAATATCATTGGTTGTTTGCAGTCATTCATTTATGATTGTAAATGTTGGGAGAAAAGTATTGCATTACATAAGAATAAAAACCAAATGAAAATGCAATGCAAATGAACTATCTACGTGCTCCTACATACAATGACATGTTGATATGCAATTGGTAACATTAATTGAATATGCTAGATCCTTTTCAATTTGTCCAATTTGAAAGGGATCAAGTGTAAATCTAGGAAACAAAAGGCAATTCTCAATGTCTTTCCTTGATTCTATAGTATACTAGATGATGATTTTGAACAATTTGAAACATTTTTTTGGAACGACCTACTTTTATACAAGCATTTTCAGGCCATTTCTACAGATATTGGTCTAACTAAACATAATGAGAATGATATAAATAATAGAATTCAAATGAATGAATGGGATTTTTTATCACACATGGGCCTTGCTTTTGATGGAAATCTAGACATCCTTGAAATGCTTGGTAGATGTGACTTTGACAAAATGGACACATGTGATTCTTATTATTTAGCTCCAAATTTACACAACACTACCAAACATTTCATAAAAACAAACAAGATTTCCCCAAGAGATGAACAATCCACATATGATTTGAATGTTGCATCATTCCCACTATCTCCAAGACAACAACTAACACTTACCATTGTAAAAAAAACATTATACTAACTGCTCCTACAATAAACCCTTTCACATTATCACATAAGGAACAACAGGTACTGGAAAATCTTACCTAATACATTGCATCAAACATGCACTTTAAATTTTACCATCAAAATAATAAATTCCACTGCTTGTTGTTTATCCTATAGCAATTGTCGTGTTCAACATACATTCTTATACCAACCTTAATATTTCAATATGGTAAATGAAACAACTAAAGGGATAATCAATATTAGTTTCTTTCAAAGGCATGAGACATGGTGGAAGTGCTCCAAGGTGTGCTCACACAAGCTTGCTAAGGAATCCACTTGTCTGAATCTTCTTAGGATCCCAATCTCTCTCATAGGACCCCAATAGTATCAATTCTCCAAGCCTAAGCCTATACTAAATCCACTCTAGGAGTTAGTCTTCTTGTGTTTAACCTTGAAGGAAAATTACCAATAGCTTTGTCTCAATGCTTCTCTCTAGATTGAAGGATTCTAGGCACAAATATTTCATACCAAATTCAGAAATGCTACAAGGGTCATATCCACCATTAGAAAACTCCTTTTTCATCCTTACAACTCCATTGGAATGGCTCTTCAATCAATAATTAGTCAAGTTCCAAATTAACTCTATGTTTGGTCTTATTAGGCCTAATTGTCCAATTAGCCCTATCCAGAGGGTTTTTCTGGATTCTCTTCAAAAAATTGCAAATAAACCCCAAACAAAACCTAGGATCCTAATACCCTTTTCAAATACCTAAAATATTTTCAAGGTCTTGGGCTCCCAATTCATCCGTATACTAGTGTCCTAAAATGTGGGGCAAATAGAGCTATTTTGGCTCTTCACAAGAAGTCTACTGATTTCTACTTAGAAATCCATCTAAATGGATTTTCAAAGGCCTTCTCTCACAATGAGGGATCTATAGAACCCTAAATATTTAGAAACAACATTTTTTTTATATCTCTCACACACACTGGTTCTTCTGCATTCAAACTGATCTCTGTCATGCACCTAACCGAACAGTCATTGCCCGCCTAGGGCATGGCTTTAAAATTAACTAAATGGTTCTCTAGGCCTCTTAATTGAGTATGTACACTTTATAGAGGCTCCCCTATCATATTCATCCACCCTTTGAATATTTCCATGGTTGGATTCTATGGGGGAGCCATGAAACTAAAAATCACCTAGACTGTACTAGCAACTACACTAATTCCTAAAGAATTTACTAAGTCTAACTAATAAACTTAAAAACAATTGATAACTAAATGGAAAATTCTTTTATCTACTCGTAATACATGGATCCAACACTTTATCAAGATTTTCAATCCATCAAAAAACTTCTACCATCCAAGCAAGTTGACTGTTACAAAAAACAAGAACACTCTCTTCTATTCACTTTCCAAAAACTTACAGTACATTCTCCATAGCTCGGGAAATGAACCAAAAGGTGTCTAAAGATGCCTCCTCTTTTTTTTTAGGCCACTTTAATTCATTTCTCCTCCTCCTTTGAAGGGAATCAAAAGTTTTCGATGTTGCATGCAACATTTGCAAAATTGCAAATGTTGTCATGACAACATTTTAGGATCATTTGCATTAATGATGCAAAATAACTTTTATGACCTCTATGTAATATCATTTGATGAATAAACACATTTGAGGCCTTATTAGACACTTTTCACACCTTTCCTAAGTCTAGAACATTTTTAGACCATATTTCCCACTTTAGGCCTAAACTAAGGATTAACAACTTAGAAAGCAACCTAAACTAAACTAGATTGGATTGATTACTAAAAACTAACACCTCTAGTCACACACATTTCAAGACCTTATAAGGTCAAAATGTAAATTCACTAACTTGGCTAGACTCAGTTACAAGCCAAAATTGGACTAACACTTTAGGGAGAGCCTAGGTGCTTCTGCACCATCCTCCCCAAATGAAAAGACTTCAATCCACCCTTGGATTGAGTAACTTGGGATCAATGTCCAAATTTTTGAACTCTGTCTCCTTGTCCCAAGTTGCATTTGCATCATTTTGTCCATTCCATTTCACTAAGTTTCATTGTATTCCTTCTTTCTTTTCTTCTTGTAGACTCTGGAATACAGTATGCGTTCTGCCTTCTTGATTGGTGCAGATGGTAAATTGAGCTCATCCACCTCCTATATGACCTAATTCAAACTCTAATCTAGATCTGGTATTGGCCCTTTGTACAAGACTAATTCTTCTACATTAAACACCGAAGAGAGACCAACATCCTTTGGAAGTTCCACCTTGTATTTATTTGTGCCATATTTGGCTAGTATGGTGCATGGACCAATTATTCTCATTTGAAGGTTATGTGGAACTCCTTTCTACAACATTTCCTAGTTGAGATGGACCATCACCAAATCCCCAACTTGGAATTGGACATCCCTCTTTCTTTGATCCACCTTGCTCTTAATCTTCTCTGTATTTTCAGCCAATTTTTACCCCACTATCTCATAGACCTCTTGCATAGAATGTGAAAAGTGTTCAGCATAGCCACTTCCCTTGGATCCATCCTTCAAAAATCTGAGCTCAAATATGCCTCTAGGGTGAAGGCCATAGACTATCTCAAAAGGAATATTTCCAGGAGTCCTATTCACAGTGTCATTATAAGCATACTCTGATTACCCAATGAGGTGGTCCCAAAATTTTCCATACACCTTAGTTAAACATCTTAGGAGGTTAAAAATAATCCTATTTACAAACTTAGTTTGGCCATCAATCTAAGGATGGCATGCAGATCCAAAAGATAAGTTGGTCCCTAGCCTCTGCCATAGATTCTTCCAAAAAAGATGCATGAATTTGGTATCTCTATATAATACTATGCTCAATGATAATCTGTGTATTCTAACTACCTCCTTGAAGAATAGGTGATCTATCTGATTGGCATCATGGATTGTCTTGTAGGGTACAAAGTGTTCCATTTGACTTAATCTATCCACAATAACATAAATGATATCTATTCCATGTTTTTTCTTGGGAAATCCCACTACAAAATCCATGCTCAAACATTCCCATGGTCTGGTTGGAATGGGGAGAGGCTAGTAAAGGCCTACATTAGAAGATGTACCTTTTTCCTTTTGACAGATCACATAACTTTCTACATACTCCTTAATGTCAAAATTCATCTTGGGCCAAAAATAGAATCTCTGAACTAATTCTTGGGTCTTATTGACACCAAAATGTCCACTAAGTGCACCATTGTGCTTCTCTTGAATCAAATTTTCTCTTATAGACCCTCTAGGAACACACAATTGACTTCCTTTTAACAAAAGATCACTCTGCAAAGTATATTCATAGCATTCACTATGAAAATGATTCTTTTATTCTTTACATACCTTGTAGATGTTTGCACAATCTCCATCTTTAGCATATAGATCTTTGAAGCTCTCAATTCCCATGCTCTACAAGTGTATCTCTTGTACTGTCAACACTCTTCTACTTAAGGCATCTTCTACCTTATTCTGAAATCCCTTCTTGTGCTTAATGTTGAAGGTGTAGGCCTATAGGTATTCCACCCATTTCATGTGTTTATGACTGCGCTTATCTTGTGAATTCAAGAAACTCGGTGCTTGGTTGTTTGAAAAGACTACAAACTCCTTTGGAAGAAAGTAGTGCCTTCACTTCCTCAAATCTTGGACTAGAGTATACATCTCTAAGTCATAAGAAGAGTACTTCTTCTTGGCTTCACTTATTTTTTTAGAGTGAAAATCCATGGGTCTTGCCTATTGACTCAAGACAACACCAATAGCTACATTGCTAGCATCACATTCCACTGTGGATAGCTTCTCAAAGCTTGGAAAAATCAAGATTTTTTGAATATCAATCTTCTTTTTTAACAACTCAAACCCATGCTTATCTTTTTCATTCCATACAAACTTAGTTTTCATCCCACCTTTGATAATATCAAGCATAGGAGAACAAATTGTACTTAATTTCTTTATAAACTTCCTATAGTACTGAGCTAAGTCATGAAAAATTCTTACCTCAGTTTCTTTCCTTGGAGTAGGCCAATTGATAATGGCTTCCACCTTGCTAGGATCCATATTTAGATTTCCTTGAGATAGTACAAACACATGGTACACTAGCTCTTGCTTCATGAATTCACATTTCTCCAAGTTGATCATCAACTTCTCTCCATGCAGCTTCTTGAAAACTATTTGTCGATGTCTGAGGTGTTCTTCTCTTGTCTTTCTATAGATAAGTATATCATCAAAGTATACCACCACAAATTTTCCTATGTAGTCCTTAAGATCTCCATTCACGAGTCTCATGAATGCGAATGGGGCAATGGATAACCCAAATTGCATTACAAGCCACTCATACAGTCCTTCTCTGGTCTTGAAGGATGTTTTCCATTCATCTCCCTCATTGACTCTGATTTGATGGTATCCACTCTTCAAGTCAAGCTTTGTGAAAAATTTCGCTTCACCTAGATAGTCCATTAGGTCTTCTATCCTAGGGATAGGGAACCTATACTTAATGGTTATTCTATTTATTTCTCTGGAGTCAGTACATAGTCTCCAAGTTCCTCCCTTTTTAGGGACTAAGACAGTGGGTATGGCACAAGGGGTAATACTTTTCCTAATAATATCTTGGCTTAGGAGTTCTTTGATATGTCTAGCTATTTCCTCAATTTTTTGAGGATTAATTTTATAATTTTCCTTATTGGGAAGGGTAGCTCCTAGAATGAAGTCTATTTTGTGGATTACAATCCTTTTAGGGGGTAGGGATAATGGTTTTCCACCACTAACAATGCCTTCATACTCCTATAGCATCTCTTGCACTTCCTTTGGCAATTCTGTCTTCTTGACTCTCTTGTCTACAACTTCTTCTTTTGGTTTCAAGACAAGTGAAAAGCCAACTCCCTCTCCTTCTTCTAAGGCTCTCACTAACCATGAGAACATTGGGGCTAGATGATTTCATTTCACCATCATCCAATAGTGACTATATTTTAAATGTCACATTGTCCTTCATGAAAGAATATGAATTCTTTTCTCCATCATGTATGGCCTTTCGATCAAATTTCCATGGTCTACCTAGGAGTAGGTGACATGCACCCATAGGTAGGACATCAAATAATACTTCATCCTTATGCCTCCCAATTGAAAACTCCACCCAAGCTTGTTTGTTGATAAGGACATCTTGTCCTTTGTTTAACCAAGTGACTTTATAAGGATTGGTGTGGGGTATCCTTTTCATTTTGAAGTTACTAATTGCCTCCTCTGACACTATGTTTTCAGTCGACCCTGAGTCTATAATGACTCTACAAAACTTTCACATCATCTTTCATTTCACTCTAAATAATGATTTCATTTGACTAGGCTCCTCTTTTACTGGCTCCTTAATCATATTTATCCTCGTCATTATATTTTCACCTTCTTCTAACTCCAAGGGTAGTTCAAGATGTTTACCTCCACCACTAGTGTCTTCTTGAACATAATTTACCCTTTTATCACTTCCTTGGGAAGTAGTGCCTTTCTCTAGGCACCTATATGCAGGATGTCCCATCTGGTTGCAGTGGTAACATTTCATGTTGGAGAAGTTGTTAGTTCTACCTTGACTAGTGCCTCTTCCTCTATTGTTAGAATTACTTCCTCTATTTCAATTACTCCTGTTGGAGCTCCCCTCTTGTTTTTCAGTAAGCTTGGTCTCTCCTTGAATTTTTGGTTCAAAACTTCTTCCACCATATCCACCTCTCTGTCCTCTAATGTCTCTTCCTCTACCTCTTCCTTTGGTAGTGCTATATTCTTTTTTCTTTCTCAGCTTCTCTTCAACCTTGATAGTAATTTGGTGGCACTTATGAATAGTGTTTGGAGTCAAGAGACTCATCTCATCTTGTATGGTCCATTTAAGGCCATTAAGGTATCTTTCTACCTTCACTTTCCCATCTTCTACAACTCTAGACCTCATGCAAAGCCTTTGAAATTATTCAGTATAGGATTTTACATCTAGGTCCTTCTGTCTTAAACGTTTTTTCTTTTTTTATGTAGTTGGATTTCATAATCCTCAGGGATATAAGCATCTTTGATTTTTGTAAGCATAGCTCTCCATGTGGAAATGAGCTTCTTTTCAACCTTCTCTCTCTCTCATCTTGGATGTATTTCCACCAAGTGAGTGCAAACCATTTTAGTCTCTCTTTAGCAACTTTCACTTTTCGAGCCTCAGTGATGCCATCACACTCAAAGTGATTTTCTAGTCCTTCTATCCAATCTAGGACTATCTCTAGTTCCATATTTCCAGTAAAGATAGGAACTGCTTCTAGTGCTTTACCACTCATAGCCTTTAAAGATTTCAAGAATGGCTCCTCAGTAAGGATAGGATCAGCTTTGGGTACTTCATCATCTATGGAAATCTCCTTGCCTTTCCCTTCAACCTTATCCTTTACTTCTTCTTCTTTCACATCAACTTCATCTACCTATTTCTCTAGTTGAGCCAATCTTTCACTGAGTATTCCATTCTCCACTTTGTGCTCCTCTAACTTCTTAGCCAACTCTACATTGGTCACTGTTGTAGACTCTCCTATGGACTCTTCTGGTTGGAACATTCACCACAAGCCTGATCAAACAAGCTCTAATACCAATCTTATGGAAGTGCTCCAAAGTGTGCTCACACAAGCTTGCTAAGGACTCCACTTGTCCCAATATTCTTAGGATCCCAATATCTCTCCTAGGACCCAAATATTCTAATTTCTCCAAGCCTAAGACTATCCTAACTCCACTCCAGGACTTAGTCTTCTTGTGTTTAATCTTGAAGGACAACTACCAATAGTTTTGTTTCAATGCTTCTCTCTAGATTGAAGGATTCTAGGAACAAATCCTTCATACCAACTTCACCAATGATGCAAGGGTCATATCCACCATTAAAACACTCCTTTTTCATCCATCCAACTCCATGGGAATGGCTCTTCAATCCCTAATTAGTTGAGTTCCAAATTAACTCTCAGTTTGGTCCTATTAGGCCTAATTGTCCAATTATTCCTATCCAGAGGGTTTTTCTGGATTCTCTCCAAAAACTTGCAAAGAACCCCAAAAAAAAACCTAGGATCCTGATACCCTTTTCAAATACCTAAAACATTTTCAATGTCTTGGGATCCCAAGTCATTCGTACACCAGTGTCCTAAAATGTGGGGCAAATAGGGCTATTTTGGATCTTCACAAGAAGTATACTGATTTCTACTTAGAAATCCATCTAAATGGATTTGCAAAGACCTTAGATCACAACTAGGGATCTATAGGACCCTAAATCATCAGAAACACACTTTTTTATATCTCTCACACACACCCTTGCTTCTGCATTAAAACAAGTATCTTCGTCATGCACCTAACTGGACAATCATTGCTCGCCTAGGGAATGGCTTTAAAATTAGCTAAATGGTTCTCCATGCCTCCTACTTGAGTATTTACATTTTACATAGGCTCCCCTACCATATTCTTCCACCCTTTGAATATTTCCACCGTTGGATTCTATGGGGGAGCCATGAAACTAAAAATCACCTAGACTGTACCAACAAATACACTAATTCCTAAACAATTTTCTAAGTCTAACTAATCAACTAAAAAAACTTAATCACTGAATGGAAAATTATTATATCTATTCCTACTACATGAATCCTACATTGTATCAATCTTTTCAATCCATAAAAAAATTCTACCATCCAAGCAAGTCGATAGTTACAGAAAACCAGAACACTCTCTTCTATTCACTTTCCAAAAACTTACAATACCTTCTCCATACCTCAGGAAATGAGGCACAAGGTGTCTAAAGATGAATGCTCCATGTTTTGAGGCCACTATCATTAATTTCCCCTCCCTACTTTGAAGGGAATCAAAAGTTTTCAGTGTTGCATGCAACATTTGCAAAATTTCAAATGTTGTCATGACAACATTTTAGCATCTTTTGCATTAATGATGCAAACTAACTTTTATGACCTCTATCCCATATCATTCGATGAATAAACACCTTTGAGGCCTTTTTAGGCACTTTTCACACCTTGCCTAAGTCTATAACATTTTTAGACCATATTTCCCACTTTAGGTCTAAACTAAGGATTAACAACTTAGAAAGAAACCTACACTAAAGTAGATTGGATTGAGTACTAACTACTAATCCATGTAGTCACAAATATTTCAAGGCCTTCTAAGGTCAAAATGTAAAGTCACTGACTTAGCTAGAGTTAGTTACAAGTCAAAATTGGACTAAGACTTTCAAGAGAGCCTAGGTGCTCCTGCACCAAGACATATAAAATACCTCCTTGTTGATGAGATGAGCTTCGTAGGACCAAAGTTTCTATTTAAAAAAGATAAAAATATTGTGTGAAGTTTTCACGCATAAACAACACTTGTGTTTCAGGGTAACATCTATCATTCTTGTGGTTGAATTCACACAAATACCACCTGTTACTAACAAATAAATCTATGCATCACACTCAAATGCCAAATTCATATGGGAACAATTCATTACAATTTTTACATTGGAAACATTATTTCACCAACAATCTGACTCTCAAACTCAAATTTACTATCATCATATATTACAAAACATGTAAAATGAAGAACCAATAGAACAAGATTGGGAATTACTAATGAAATGCACAAAAAAATCACTGTCTTAAAGAATAAAATAAATTAAACTAATCAATGCATTTATAATCTAAAAATAATTTAGTGAAGGTCCACAACAAAAGCAATGTTGCAACTACTATATTTTCTTGTTGCTCTCTATATCGCAGTAAAAATGCACATAAAGCAAAACATTGATATTGATGTTGATCAACTTCCACAAGACCTTCTATTATGTAAAAGAAAAATAACAATGTTAAAAACAAACCTATGGACACAAATAGGGCTGGTCAATAGATCTCTTGCTGAAGTACTACATATTGTGTACACAATTGGCACTAAACCCTTTGATTTACCTCTCCAAATGGTTGTTAGATTTTATAATTATAGTGACCCACCTTGGAACCAAGATGACCCTAAAAGTATACCTATTAAACCAATATCCCTAGGGAGCCATAGACAGTTGCCACTATCCATGGCATGGGCGATCACTATACATAAATCCCAGGGACTAATTCTCCCCAAACATATAATTGTTATAGTTAGAATAGAAAGACAATGATTAACTTTTACAGCCATATCAAGAGTTAAAACAATAAATGACCTTCCTATACAACCACTATTTTCCTTTGATCAATACTCAAGAATGAAAAATAATCCATACAAAATTATTAGGAAAAAAGAAGAGTCCTGACTCTACAAACTCTCAACATAGTGAGAAAAGGTACGCATTGTCGGTATTCCCTACACAATATTTTTTTTCCTTTTCCACGTTTCATATAGTGTTTGTGATTTAAAAAAGCAACCAAGACAAGGGGGCTGACCCGAATAGACATAGCCAGCACGAGAAGTGCAAAATACCAACAGAGAACCAACATAGCACAGGGGTCAAAACACCCTCACCAATACCCTTTTTCAACATCAAAAACTAGAAAATAAAACTAATAGGCCCCAACTCCACCATGGAGCTAGTAGCCAGACTGCACTCCCTAATAGACCCCAGCTTCACCATGATGCTGGTAACCAGTCTGTGAAAGTAAGTATCCAAGTAATTAGCATTTAAGCAAGAATTACGGCTAATAGTAAAGCAGTTAAAAATAAACCAATAGCAAGAGCAATTCCTAACAGACCCCAGCTTCACCTTGAAGATGGTAACCAGTCAGTGAAAGTAAGTTTCAAAGTAATTAACATAGAAGCAAGAATTAATTATAATAGTAAGGGAATTAAGTCTAAACCCAACGTAAAAGTTCATTAGAAACACAACAAGGCCCTCAATGGCCAGCCACCAGAAAACAATAACAAAACAAAGCATGGAAAAAGGAGAATTTTAATTGGGGCTTTTACCCCCATTGTCCAGCAACATCTTGGGCCAATCCTCCGCAAGGAATTGGAACAACATCTCATTCTTGTGCTCTTCCTCCTAGGTAGATCCCTTCGCCAACGACAGAAGCTAGAGAGTGGGTAGATCCTTTCACCAACATTTTATATAGTGTTGATTCTAATCTATAATACTATTTCAATTTCTTACTAACCCATTTCCTTGCATTGCAAAGTTACATTTTTTCTACATTTGTTACTTTTTATGTACGACCATTCATAAATTCCTTATAAAACATCACTAACTTCTTGTTTTAACTTGTAGGATTCAAATCAAAGTCTAAAAAAATAAAAAAATTAATCTCGTGCAATACAAGCGCAACTAATCAGCGACTTCAAAATCCTCAAATTCAAACTTACAAAAAATAAATGTGATGTTGCTATCAAGAATCAAATGTATAGTTTCTAAGTAAAACACATACTATGTAATACATTATTTTATTATGTTTCAAACATATTTTATGTAAATGCTTTGAACATATTTCACTTCAAAAATTTATTCTATTATATAGGTAAGGCACTTTAGTTTCACAAAAGTTATAAACCCATACTTAAGTGGTCAACTATTACAAAAAATAACGAATATGAGCACATACAACAATGAACATCCAACTTATAATGACTTAAAAATATATTCCTATTGTTGAATGACTTGCATCTCCTTCGGGTGCAGGTTCTACTTTATAATATACTTCATTTTAAATGAAAAGTATATTGTTCTTAAAAAATCATTAACCGGGCATGATATTTAATATTTAGAAATTATAATTGATTACAATTAACTTTTATGCATTATTAATTATACCTTTAATAATGTTCTGCAATAACATAATTAGTGATAATCATGTAATAACAAGAATATTGTTTTACCATGACGCCTTATAATGCGACAATATTAGTTAGAAAGATAAACCCCCAAATATAAATTTAGTTATCATTCGTATAATGAAATTTATACTAAGATCTTAGAATATACTAATTTTATTTATATTATTTTATATTAAGGACCTTAGTAGCATTTAATGAAATGCTAATAATGTAAGGATCATTTTTACTACTTCTCCAAATGATTCAATACCAATACTATGCTCTCCAAACATGAACAATCATAGAGACAAATGCACAACAATGCATCATGAAGGAAATGATCAAAATGACATAGAAATGCACAACCACAACCCAAACAAGAAAACATGGTACAAAGAGATTGGGGATCATCTACTTGACAATCTCGAAGGGTAACTCAAACAAGGTAATATTTATGAAGGAGGGTGATTGGGGTTAAGTCTAGGATTGCACCTTATAACATCTGCATCAAAAAAATATATAGAGTAGTAAGACATGCTCAATCTTGTGAATTCAACGGAGTCGATGTCTTGTGCCTGCAAGCCTGCATTAGTGAGACAAAGCAAACATGTGCACATACATAGACATAAATTAATGTAAAAAATGACCAGAAGTGAGGGGAATGAGACATCATGTAGATCTCATGAATGAGTAACTACAACTTTGTTCCACATCATACAAGCACGTCAGACAGGAATAATCATCAAGCAATAACATAAGCATAATAATATGGATCAATATATTAGTAAACCATAAACATGTGAAAAACCAACAACATATATCATAATGGAGCCATATATGTAATGATCCTTAACTAGAATGTATCCATCTCACCATAAAAAAACATCAATGTCATCATATTAATCCTAAATCATAGTCATCTTGAGAAAACTAAAACGGATATGTCACATGAACATCACACCCACATATATATAGGTCCAAACATGGTCGTAGTCAAGAAGTTGAAATGCAAATAGGTGGAAGAGTACTATATGTTCGTTGTATGTAATACATAAAAGATATGATTTTAACTAAATATTTTATTAACATCTCATTTAATATTTTACAATATAATGTATTTATTTTAAAATATTAAAATAATGTTAGATTTTTTTAAAATATTCTTTAAACTATTCATTGTTTATGAACTATATATTTGAAGATAATAATTTTTTGTTTTAGTTTGAAAGTTTACTTATTTCATCAATAATTACACACTATATTTTTACTCACTTGGATTAATAGCCTCTTTGGATATGGCCCTACTTTAATGATGCTTAATTAAAAGTTGTATTATATTTTATTCAAATATTAACTAAATTTGTAATACAAGAACAAATGTATTTTATTACTAAAACAATCACAAAATATATATTGGTAGATAAAAGGCAATAGTTTTATTCTACAAAAATACAATACATTTTCATTTATTTAATTAACCAATTAAATTATTCTCTAAAGAGTGTATGTGTGTCTATATCTAATTCTTGCCAATCTTTTGTAGTAACCAAAAAACTACTTTTATAATAAATGTTCACAATATTTTAATACTTATTTCAAACTTACACTTTATATGTATATGTATATGTATATGTTTTATATAAAATTATTTTGTTTTATTTTATTTATTTTAATATTTTAGTTCTCAAAATTAAAATGTCATTCCTCCTTATGTAATGGTCAATTTAAACAAGCATTTGAATTTCAGTACTTAACATGAATCAAGAACATAAGGATTTGTTTCACTAAAGGAAATAACGATTCTTCATGTCTTGCATCCGTTCTTGCTAACTTTGATCTTTGCACATATTATTAAGGATAGATCTAATGCACTACAATGAAAAGCATTTTAAAGAAATTTTTAATTACCGCATTATTTCATATATTAGACAAGAGTAGAAGTAGATATTTAGTGTAATTGATTATTCTAAACTTTTCTTTCTCAAATATTTACATATACTTTAAACCTTAATAACAAGAAGAAAAAAATTACTTATTATTATTTTTTTCTTACTATAGTTCTAAACATAATATTTATATCATATTATTTCTCTTATTGTTTAAGGGATAAAAATTTATAAAATTATTGCATTCATAACTATTTTTCCAACAATTGAAAAAAAAAACAAGATATATATGATAAACCCATCCATTATATTCTCCACCTGATACATATAATATGTCAAAAAACGATATTAGTAATATTATTCTATTTTATTGTTTTGCAAGATTTTTATTTAAAATAAAAAAATTCTAACAAAATGCATAGTATGGAATGTAATAATAAGTTGCAGGCACCTAGAATGTGATAGCAGGTCAATCAAGAGAAAAGCTTTAAAACAAAGTCACTGATTGTTAATTGATGATAAAATCAAGTACTAGAAGAAATGGATAGCTCTAGGCTGTGGTTACGTAGATTATTCCCCTCTTCATTGTTTATTCATATCATCTTGCATTGAATTTTTTCATGCAAAACAGAACTCCACACGCTTTTCACATTGTTCATGAATGTACACCAGAAAGCTTCTATGCATGCACATAGTTTATTGAATTTAAATGCCTTTCCAATAAACTTTTCAGTTGTGACTGGAACTCCTATCTGGAATTCGAATTTTATCATGTAGGCTTAATCAATTGTTGCTGGTGAAGCATTCTGGATGCAATAGTGAGCACACACGATCATTTTTTTTCGGGGTTTTAGAGCACTAGTAGTGCCCATTCAAATCTAACTATGCATATATTAATATAATTTAATGAAGAATTCGTACAAATGTATTTTTATAAGATAATGATGTGCATATTCTCAGCACGCAAAGGCATTGGAGGTATTGGAAAAAGCAAAAAGAGGGGTAAGGCATTCCTATGGAATGTATAGCAATGCACGTACTAGAGTTCGGTAATACGCGCCAATTTTGAAAGTCGTTGAACATGACATCGATTAAAATAAAACTTTGAAGGCCTATTATTTAAATCAATCAGATTTCCACAATCCATAAGAATTTACAATTTGATTTCTGGATTTGATTGTGTGTAGTTTTTAGCATCAACGTTTCGGATCACACTCCGTGATCCATCATCAGGATGAGAGC
>MU224266.1:1204727-1275546 GCA_018584345.1 Thuja plicata
ATATATGTGTGTGTGTGTGTGTGTGTGTGTCTAATGCGTATATCTGTGTGTGTGAGTGTGTGTGGGTGTGAAGGAGACGAAGGAGAGGAAGAGGAGGAAGAACTGCACCAACACAACAGGGGGAGGGGGAACGAGAGCACCCCAAAAAAGGGGGGGGAGCTGGAAGGGGGAAAAAGGGGGGGAGACAGGGAGGAAGAGAGCGAGGAGGGAGGGGAAGGTCAAGGGTGGTGGTGGCTATCCAGAGTGGCTAAAAGAGGTTGCCACGAGAGGCTAAGGGCCCACCCGTCTTAATGGACTTATCAACCTGATAAATGTGAAGAAAGTTGGAACTTCCTTACAGGCCCTGCTTCTATGAGATTGCAGCAGAGGTTTCCTCTGACATATATTGACAGTGCCAGCGAGTTGCCTCATTCGAGCGTGTCGATCTCTTCAATACATTGTAATTGGAGAGCTTTTTAAAATTGTATATACAATTTTTTAGGATGACCTCCATGTAAAATGCATTCTTGATCAAATTTGAAAAAATGGAAAATACAACAGTTGTTCGCAAAATTTTTAACATTTATTCTTCATGATCTGCATATTTTGTGGTGGACTGGATTAGATATGAAGTTTTTATTTTTTTATTTTTTTATTTTCATTCACATGAATTTTCAATTTTTCATTTTCATATAATAGATATTGTATTATTTAGAAAGATAGATTATGAGATTTTTTTCAAAGTAAGTGAAATTTAATGGATTGAAAGCTAAAGTATCATGTAGTACACGTGAAGAATCACATTTTAAAATAAATATCTAGTATTTTGGAATGGTGTCAAGAGGTTCATTCATGTTAATAGAAATAATCTCATTCACTACTCTTAAAATATTTGTCATATTTCAAAATAAATATCTAGTATTTTGGAATGGTGTCAAGTGGTTCATTCATGTTCATAGAAATCATCTCATTCACTACTCTTAAAATATTCGTCGATACGGATTGACGAAACACCATGTAGCTAAATCTTTTAAATATATCATATAATTTGATACACTACAAAAAAATGTCACCTGATTTTAAAGTAATTAGGTAGAGAGGCATATTTTGAATGGCCCATAAGGTACATACATGTTAAAGGTTTCACATATGGTATAACAAACTAAGTCAGATTGATCTAGGGATAATATCCATTATTATGTGTACTTAAGTCAAAGTAGTAATGATATTGAATTATTATGTTTACTTAAGTCAGAGTAGTAATGAGATTGATAATCTTCCAAAATGTTTCAATCATTTTCTATGTGAATATCACCAAGATGCAATTAATGCTAAGTGAAGCATTCAAGCATATAAGAAATGGGTTATTGAGAATCATTGCTCTAAAAATATGATGATAAATATTGAGTTAACAACTAAGTATAATATTAAAAAAATTATTATGTTACACATATCTAAGGGTTGAGCTCTCATATATTAACATATTTTGATACATGTAATATTTTTAATGCTCCTTATTGCTACCCAAATTGAAAAAAATCATTCTTTCTATGAAATTACTATCTATATATCCTAGGTCAATCCCATAGGTGTATCCCATGCATACGGGTTTGAACACAAAATTATAAAAATTTAAATTCAATGTCCAATCAACTCTAGCCCATTTTGTCCTTGTGATGAGTATGCTTGGTATATATTTCACATTTTTTTTGCCATTCAATTTCATTCAAAGGCATTTGATTACGCTCATGTAACATCAAATGTCATTTGAAACACATGGACATATAAGAAATAAACATACTAGGAACACATCAACTTGAAAATGTGGAAGAAAATAACTATATATTACATCATCCTAAACCATTTTACATGCTTAAATATTACTGTCTTTAATCACTTTCACAACTGTAAAATTGGTCCTCTTAATGGGATAAATTTAGAATAGCATAGTCTTTCAAATCTACTAATATTTACTTAGTACGCTCAACTATTGTTTGTCTTTGACAACCATATAAGAGAAATTAATAAGAGAATTTGAAGCAAAGAGCGTGAAATTAATAGATCAAATATGCTCTTTCAATATCAAATCTATATCCATAAGAACCATTTTAAGTAAGAGGTTCAACCCTTCACAAAATTGATAAATCTTTTTTTTTAAAGACATTTCCTACTTGGAGACAATTATAATATAGCGCGAGATCAAAATAATTTCCCCTCTTAACCTAATAAAACTTAGTTTCATCGTCCATTATATTGAATTTCCTAACTGTACACTTTAATTGTTCAATCAACACTATTACAAATGCTAATTAGTAAACTAAAATGACTCGTACTTTAATATACAAATTCCTTCGATTAAATATATATTGTTCCTTCCATGAACCTTTCAATTATAAAGAAAAGTATCCTAATCAATGTTTCAAAATTATTAACTTTTTGATTTGATAGCCTATATTTAAATACCTAGAGAAAAAGTATTATATAGACGATTAAAAATAAAGAAAGATTATTGAAATGGAAATATTTGTCCATTTTCTATTTTATTTGATGGAGGTTTTAGAAATCTGATAGGGGCCCACACGTGCCTCTTTAGCTAAGAGTCAAGGACTAAGGAGCATCCACGCTGCCAAATTCGCCTGGGGCACGATCCCAGCCTCATCCCTTATGATGTCGGGCCTTGCACTCAGCAAGACTTGATCCCTGTTGGATTCTTTGTGAACCATTTAATTTGGCAAGTAGACCAAGGGCCCATTGACACTTATAGAATATTTCAATTTTTCAAATAAAGTAATAATTCCTTCGCAAAATAGTGGAAACTAGCTATAAAATATTGGAGGCATTGGTAACCTTAGTATTGCACAATTGTCTATTTTATTCTAGTAAAGCTTAATTTTTCAAGAAAGAACTGATTTTACTCAGGGGTCCTAGTCTTATAGGGTTTGACATTACTCTTGTTTAATCTCTTTCTTTTTGACACTTGAAAGAGCTTCCGTGCTTAGCCGCCCCTTTTTTCCTTGTTAAATTTTTCTCTATGTTGAGTACAAGCTAATATGTCACTTTCATAGTTTGTCAACTCGTCATGCTAAATTCCTCTAGAATATTTAGGTTCAAGCCATTAATATATCTAGGAAGGTCTTCTCATGGTCTAACTCGTTATGCGTTCATTTTGTTGAAAATTCATAAAAATCTTCTATTTAATCTTGTACAATTAACTCTCCTTGTCTTTAATTCTTTAATTTCTTTAGAAGTTCAAGGTATAACTACCTAGTATAAAATTTCCCTTCATTTTATAATCATTCTAACGCACTGAATAATTTTGTCTTCATTTCTCCTTCTCTCAGCCTGCACCTCCTTTGACAAAAGTGTTGCATGACGTTTGTAATTTTTTTTGAACAATCGTCAACTGTTTGGTATCCTCCACTTTATCATTTTTAAGTATTCCTTCAATATTTCTAATATCCAATCTATTAATTCATTTTATTGTAAACTTCTTAAGAAAATTGGAAAATCCATTATTGTCCCCTTTTATATAAATTGGAGATAGCATTTATAAACCTGGTGGTTTTTGCTAGTATCAACTTATTATTCATCCATGTCTACTCCTCCAACTTCACTATAAAAATCTTTATGTTCTCTAATCTTCTTTTCACCTTCTAGTGTATCGATCATGCATTCACACCTTTGACTGCATCTAATACCTCATCCATCCTTCACGTTGATACAACTTTTGTCATTCTTCTCCTTAACAGTGCAATATTTTTTCCCTCCATCTATTTCTCTTCTTCTTTCTATAGTGCTTTATACTGAAAAATATTTTGTTGCAAGAATATACCAGTATTCAATATTATTAGAATTTTTATTAAATCCAATGCCAACTCACAATCTTCCTTCCTAGAACTATAAGTATATTCTAATACCATGTTGATGGCACATAAAATACTTTATATATCCAATACATACACAAATAATGGTTATTAGGTTGGGGGATGTCTTAGACAATTCTAGGTGCACAACTTAGGCTATATAAGCAAACAATGTCTACAAAATGTAGTCTCTCATTGGAGTAATGAAATAAAATATTAAGGAAGGTAGTTTAAAATATTATAGAAATAAAAATTCTCATCAAAGGTGTTAATCCCTTAATGACAACTGAAAAATAACCCCGCGTATTCATAGACATGAGGAAACTAAACCAACTTGAGAAAAAACTCGTAAAACAATCACCATTCATACGAATCTACATAGTCAATGATATAAGAAATAACATTTTATTACACAACTCACAAATACTTCATTTAAAATCTTTCCTGAGTTTACAATTATGTAGGCAAATAATGTTCCTTTGTTTTCCATGCTTCATGGTGTTCGTCTTTTACATGCTCCCTTGCTCTCCTCTATTTTGATAAATTTTAATTGTTGCTCCGTCCTCTTCTACATTATTCCTTTTTTTTTTTTCTATTATTCCTTAAAAAACTTTAAAAAGGGACTAAAAATTCTAGAGACTTTTCTAAATTGCACCTAAAACTGATATAAAATTTTCAAAATCCTTGAAAGGAAGAAAAATTGTGTAGTAACACTTAAAATGCTAAACCTAATTAGAATGATAGTGCAAATTATTTAAAAAACCCTTAAACTATTAAGCGTCAGATAAGCACATGAAAAATCAAAAGTTTAACATATAAAATCATTACGCCAAATATACATGGAAAAATACTTCCAGGAAAAAACTGGCACTACAATAGCTAAGCTCAATTATATTATCAACAATACAAATCATTCCATTACAATGCTTAGATGCAATCCTCTTTAGGAGTAAAAAATGTAGCAAAGAATTCTAGAGAAAATTTGGCTCATAAAAGTTCCTTTGAGGATATGTAACCTATCATACAAAATACACAAAGAAGCCACATTTATAGATATCAATACAAGTGGAAAGTGCTCATGGTTTCCAAAACCGTCTCCAACTCCAAATATGTATGTGGTGTCAACTTGCTAATCCTATGAACTATGTTGCATTTAGCAACCTCCAATGCAATAAGGCATAACTCGTCCACAATAGTCACCTTTCCATATGAAACACCTACCTCACACCGCTTGTAAAAAGTGGACTTCATCATAAATATCAACTACCAAGAAATAAATCTTCATGACTCTTCAACAGAAATAATAACTACTTTAATCATAATAGAAATTCAGCGTAGTTTCAACATAGAAACCTATTACACTAGCTCCCCAATTTTAGGACTTCCAAAGTAGGTGTAAAATTAAATGCATAATTAAATTAGCATGTTTGGACTCTAATGTTGAGACACCTTAATCATACCATTCTGCCACTTGTCAAAGATGTATAAAGAGTAAAAAATCTCTCACTTCCTCAAGGTCTCAAGGCCCATTGACAACATTTTCAAAAGTATCAACTTTTGCGAACTTCACTTTTCCATCTTCCTCCATATCAAAAACAAATTGAATATGTACATCAATATGCTTTATTTTGGGATGGATATAGGGATTCCATTCTAAATAGGTATTTTAGCTCTCGCAATAGGTATTAATCTAATTTGCCTCAAAAATAATATCAAAACATAATCTCTTCAGACAAATAGCCTCTTTGCAAGCATTATTAGATTTAATGTACTCTACTTCCATAGTGGACAAATCAACTATAGCCTGAGTTGCTCCCTCATCTAATTAACGACACCACCAAACATTGTGAAAGTATATTCGTTGGTGGATCTTCTATTATAAATGTCTTACCTAATATGAATGAACATACCTAATAAAATAAAATTGAATATTGATGTCTAGTAGGATAACCATGACAACACAAAGAATGTTCTATTGTACCCCTCAAATAGTTGAGCAGTCTCTTGATCACATCCTAATGAACCCTATATAGATTATCCATATTTCAACTAAGGAATTCCACCATTTGGGTAACTTTTGGCCTTGTAGAGACCATAGCGTACATATAAAGTTTCCAACAACACTTGCATAACGCATTCTAGACATGTCCTCAATCTTAGTTGGAGATTTTGGACAATACTCCACATAAAGATATCATGTTAAATATCTCAACACGAAGTTAAAATACATTCTCTACCTCATGGAAATACTCCTACTATCTCTATCTCTAATGATCTCAATCCCAAGAAAATATCTCATTGCAAGTAGATCTTTCGTTTCAAATAATACTGCTAACTAAGACATGAAATCTTGAATAATTATTTTACCATTTTAGTAAATAACATATAATCCAGATTTAGGACTATCACAAGAATGTGGCCATTTTCAGATTTATAATATAAAAAATGGTTATATTAGATCTTGTAAATCACAAAGACAACACATAAGTGTCAAACTTTTGACACTAGATTCTAGGAGAATGTTTTAAACCATACATAGATTTCATCAACTTACAAATAAGTTTCTCTTTATTTTTTTCAATGAAATGCTGTAGACATGACATGTAAATTTCCTCCTCCAAATCACCATGAAGGAAGACTATATTCACATCCATCTTCTTGACTTCAAAGTTATAAGCTACTACAAGTGATAAGTGGAACCGAATGAATGTCAAGTTCATTATAGGAGAAAATATTTCACCATAATCAATTTCATCCACCTCTGAATACCCTTCATAATCAAGGATACCCTATGCTTCTCAACACTATCATCTAGACCAAATGTCATCTTGAATACCCATTTACATCCAATATTTTTTTATAGTTCAAGTAAAGGTGTTATATTTCATGTACAATTCTTCTTCAATGCAATCATCTCTTCATTGATGATTTCTATCTAGAAATCTACATCATGCATACCATAACCTCTATAACTATCCTATGCTTATTAATATGACTAAGAAAATAAAATATGAAACTAGAATCCAACAAAGAATATCTAAACCTTTCTAGTGAATAACCATATCTATCAGATCACTACTTATGAAAAATAGATCTCTTCAATTACTAAGGTTGAGGTTCTTTCTCTTCGTTAAATTTTTAGAGATACTTTAATATCATTGGTTATGTACATCAATCCACTCTTATCATCTTAAGAAACATTAAAAAATAGGGCTTATGTACGCCAATCCCCACTTTAAGATTAGACCCATTTCTATTTTTTAGTAAAATTTAATAATTTCTTCAATATTTCATGTTTACTTTCTCTATTCAAGCATAATTAGGTGTATAGAAGCTAGTACCTACTTTTAAAAGATTTTTTAGATCTCCACAAATATATTATGGTTAGTCTTTTGTATTAGTGAGTGAATGTATTTCCTTATGTATTTCATGTATATTAAATCAACTAGAACCCTAAAAAAGGCAGCCTCCAAATTTGTGGTCATCACATTGTACAACAATATTTTCTATTTTTATTGGGGATTCTCTATGAAAGCTACAAGAGTAGAGGTAGTTGTGATGTTGAGTTTTCAATTCAAAATCTGGGTAGGGTGGATAGATTTTTGCATATAAAGATAAGTTTGAGGGAGCACAATGATCGTATTAGAAAAATGAGCTAAGTTAAAAAGTGAATGTTAATTTTGTGGATAATATTTTCGAGGGAAAATTTATTTATTACTATAGTCATTTTAAGTCTTTTTCCGTCATTTTTTTTCCATTAACATCTCTACAGTTAACCTTTATCACCTTTATTTCTGCCCACTAACTTTATATCAAAACACAAGTATTTTCATATGCATATATTTTGTCATAAGATGTTTATCATACATTAGCCTATGCCATGGAAAATATATTTAGTGTTATGAATTAGCATTAGGGTTTTGTTTCTTATTCATATAATTTTCCCCCATAATAGTTTCCTTATATTCTCTTGTTTATAAGTTATCCTTTTTTTTCTTTTTTTTTTCAATGCTGATGCGAAACTTTTATTGCTTATCTAGAATCTCTTGAATTTTGTTGGATTTTTTTCAAAATTCTATAGTTTTTTATAAATTTTAATTTATAATGTTTTTAGGTACTTTTATTTTTGGTAGTGTGCTTTACTTTGTGTTGTGGAGGTTTAATGTTTTTTCTTGTATCATGAATTACTCCATAAATCCATAAACTCCCTAGGATGTTAGGTCTAATACTACTTGCATCCCATCCTTAAGAACATCATTGTTGTCAAGGTACTATCACTCTAACTAAATAAATCAATTTATCTTCATATTGGTAGTGTTTTTTTTCTTCCTCTATATCTAAAAGTTTATTTATATGAAAGAGGTTATTCAAATCTTCTCCCTCGTCGTGACGTGTCACTTCTACTACATATGATGTAGCATCGAGCTCTCCAAGAAGGATATAGAAAACTCTTCTGTCATCTGCAAGTTAAATTTCTACTTTCTTGGAGTCTACAGTGCCATTTAAATTCATCAACAATATCAGGCCTAATAGGAATCTAAAACTATTTAAGATTTCCCTCATTCCAACAACTCCAAAATTAACCAAATTTTTTTTTCTTTCACATTAACTTCTAAACTTTCTTTATGTTTCTTGTGTCTGTATTCTAAATCCATAGGCTAAACTAATATTCATTGGCAATTTTACAAGTTTAGTAGTCTTAACATGGCTACCTTGGCAAAATGAACAAGAAACAATGCCTTAGTGAGGGTCTTGAGAGCAACTTAAAACCCATATTAGACCTATTGCTTGTTGCTTCCCAAAAATAACTACTTGGAGTGAAATATTCTAATCATTTACAAGTGCAATCAAAATCTAAGATGGCTAAAACCACATCCACTAGAGATTCACAATAAGATCCTCATAAAATACCTTTGAAATAAATTTATGTGGTTACTTTCTCAATTGAACCATTTTGCAGACCCAACATACTATCAATACCAACATGAACTTCTAGGTTGAAGCCATGGATGCCATATGAAAGACAATGTAAAAAGCATAATAAATATGGAAGAGAACAAAGGTTTTTCTCTACCAAGTTTACGAAGTAATGTGAAGAGAACAAAAAGTACTTGAATATAAGCTTTAAAGCAAAATGCAAAACAACTAACATTTCATATCACCACTAGAACTCTCTTTTTATTCCCTCTTCATTTTAAAATATTTATAACATACCAACCTTTTTAATTTTTTTTAATTAAAACATTTGCCAAATCAAAATCAAATAATTTATCAAATTCACATTCTTATTCTTTGCCAAATGCAACATACATCTAACCATTTGTTTCTTGTAATTAGACTGGAATTGGCATTATCTAATTTCGGGTAATGTCAATTCCATGTTTGTGTCCATCCAAAAAATTGGAATTGGAATTTTGAAATTCTAATTTTGCTTCAAAATGGGAATTGCATCTTCCACCAAAATTGGTGGAATTGGAATTGCAAATTCCAATTCCAATTTTTAGAAAACCAAATTTTATATTTCGTAGGATCCGTGACTATAAAGATGTATATTATATTGCTATAAGGATGTATATATACACACGTGTGTATATATACAACTGTGCATGTATATAGTTATGTGTATATATACATAAATGTGTGTATATGTGTATACACATGTGTGTGTATGTGTGTATATATACACATGTGTGTATATGTGTATACATGGATACACACTTGTATATGTATATACACACATGTATGTATGTATATATATACAAATGTATGGTATGTATATGTGTGTATATATGTATATATATACACACATGTGTGTATATATCCAAAAATGTGTGTATATATATACAAAAATGTGTGTATATGTGTATACATGGATACACACTTGTATGTGTATATGTATGGTGTGTATATGTGTGTATATATACACACACATGTATGTGTGTGTATATATACACACACGTGTATATGTGTGTATATATATACAAATGTGTGTATGTGTGTATACACACATGTGTGTATGTGTGTATATATATACACATGTGTGTATATATGTATATATGGATACACACTTGTTTATGTATATACGCACATGTATGTTTATATAAACATGTGTGTATGTGTGTATATGTACACAAATATGTGTATATGTGTGTGTATACAGAAACATGTACACACATGTGTGTATGTGTGTATATGTGTATACATGTGTGTATATACACACATATATACACATGTATGTATGTATATATACACATGTGCATGTGTGTATACACACCATATTCAAAAAAATTAAAAAATAAAGAATTAAAATTCCTTATGCATCTTCGCATTCATTTTCCGGGTGAACCAAACGGGTCAGCCCATATTCTGGATTTAATTTTGAGCATACGCATCTTCCTAAATTGCAGCATCTTCCAGAATTGACCATATCCAGAATATGGTATTCCAGTACCCAAACAGGCCCCGTTATTAATATTATCCGAGTTTCGCACAATTTATTATTTAAAATTTAATGATAGAACATAATTTGATTTAAGGAATTTAAATACCAATTGCAGGCACATATGAGAGCATGCCAACAACGAGAAAAGATTTAAAGCAAATTAGCACAAATTGTTAAGTGATGGAAAATGTAAATGTATAAAGAAATTGATATGGTTATGTACGTCATTCCACTCTTCAAGGTTTATTCCTACCATCTTGCAAGGAATTTTTGCATGCACAACAGAACTGCACACGGCTTTCACATTGTTCATGAATTGATAACAAAAAAGTTGTATGCATGCACAGCGCTTATTAAATTTGATTCGCTCTCAATTAAACTGTTTATAATCTGTAATCGCTTATGGTTTCGCTGGATTATCGACCACAAGTTTTTATAGTACTAGTAGTTAGCTCTTTCAATACAAGCACTCAAGAATTATTGTAAGGTAGTGATGAACTCTTTCTGAGGGCTTGATTATCTGGCCGTCAAGAGAAAACGCAGCAAGGTATTGGAGGTTTTGGAAAAAACGATAACAGGGTGTAATGCATTACTGAGTATAGTAATGCTTTTATCAAACGAAGTGTCATTCGAAACATAGAAATATAACATATTATATTGGCCGGATTTTAAATTTTCTATGTCTCCAGCTTCAACGTCGACATTAGATTCTTTGACAAATTAGGATGTGAAGGATAGTTTTCCACCGAATCATATTTTGCAAAGAAATCTATTTTTGCAAGCCATAAGTTTTACAAATCTAATTCAATCACTTAGAAATCGTCACGTACACTCGATGTTATTGACCCAATTGTAATAATGCTCTTTTGGGCTGATTATTCTTATGGATTCTATCTTGATGGTTCTTTGTCTAGTGCCAGTCTATTGGTGTGTGCTTTGACTCTATTTAATGCAAATGCAAATGAGCCTAAATGGAAATCAAATTACAAAACAGAATATTATTGGCCTAAGTTTTCAATGATTATGCCTTGATATGTTTGTAGCTTGGTGTTTATTGACATGTTGCTGAATAAGGGGTCTTGTACAATTGTTCTCTAGAATCTAAGAAATAAGGTTCAAATTTGAATAATTGAGCTTCATACCGCTACTAGCTTGAGGTGTGGTGTTCATGAATCTTAAATCTAGATGAATCATACAACATTAAGCACACTTTATCAAAATCAAAATTATAATAGTTGAGATTCTTTCCTAAATTAAAATTGTATTTATTATAAAATAGTTTTCTTGTGCCAAATTAAACTATTTTTTCTTAAACAAACTGTTGAAAAAGCTACTAATAAACAATTATCTTCAATTTTAAAACTATTATCTTTATTATTTTTTAAATTGAAAGAACACGTTAAACACCCTAATTATGGCATGGTTCTATAATGTAACACAAAATGATTAAAGCATCCAACATTCAAACTTGTACAATAAAATTCAATATATGGTAAGGAAATAATGAACTAAATTTTAAATAATTTCTATTGTAAAACTTCAACATTGTCAATAGTTTCTCTCCTATAGTTTAGTATAATTTAAGGTTGCTTGTAGCCAAAGGTTTTAAATATATATATTTTGATTTACAAAGATTGTTTAGTCACTAATTACATCAAATATACATTTCCTAACAAATTTTTGATTGAATGGTTAAGATAACTTTCAATTCATTTTAAAAATATACAGAGTGTTGAGTTCCAATAGTAAGCTTCAGAGAAGGATCAACTAAGTTGGTCTACAACTATCTATACAATATCTACATTGATCTCTATATCATATTTTGTATCCATCTACAAATATAATGTATGAATACAATTAGAACCTTGTATATTTCTTCTTTTTTAAGTTATTGTATGAATTTCCATGTGGTTCTATTGGTTTCAAAATAGGACGATGTAATTACATACATCTCCCCATTCTTAATCTATTATATTTATACAACCTAACCGTGTTATTCATTTTAATGAGTCTTTTGTTATTTTTAAATCAAATGCACAAGATTGTTATCCTATATTGATAAAAATAACCCTTTTTTAATTTTCCAATATTTCAACATCCTTTGAATCTTTCTCTAGGTCAAAAATCATGTGATAGAAATAAGGTAGGACCACACAACTGAGAGGGGGAGGGGAGGGGGCCAAGGGGCAGAGTGTAAACTAGTTGTGTCCAAATACATAAACATAAACCAAATTAGCATAACTTGAACCTTAAACCATATATATGATCATTAAGCATGAAACCAATGATCCACAACAATGCATAAACACATAACACCAAGATTTTTGTGTAGAAACCCTATTAGGGGAAAAACCACAGTGGGGATGGAACTCATAAGAAGATGTACTCTATTGAAAGCACTATACCCTATTAGGAGTAATACAAGGGGAATGCACATACATTTAGGAACACTACCTAGAGGTCATTACTCAAATAAAACTAGGGTTACAATCCAAAGGAAGACTCACTACTTAACAACAATTAGATGAACTACCATCCATAGTGGAAAAAAATCCACAAATCTTGAACTAACTGATAGATTCTTCATTATGTATGTTCCGTTCTAGTGAACTACATAAAAATTTAGATCTTTACTTCAATTATAGACTCGAAAATATTAACATATTATCATTCATCTATTATTGAGAACATAGATTATAACTAGAGCCTATTTGTCAGGTCATCAAATGATTAATGGTAACTCTAAATAAATGATCATATTATATTTCATTGTCTATTAAATAAATCATAGAAGAGACATGGTAATAACCAAAGAGGATCATGTGTAATAAATTTTTTGCAAAGTGAAAGTTATATAAGAATGGATAGAGGTCCTTGATGTTGGTTTGAAATAGACCTATATCTATGTGGAGAGAAGTGGATATTTCCAAATTTCTTTCTAATAGTCTCCAAATCACTATCTTGACTCCAAAGATTACTCCATAGGCCATTCAACAAGGATCTAAGCTAAGACCCAACCCACTTGTATAGACCAACCAAGAGTCAAAACACTAACTCTCACCTCCACTAGTCTCCAGACCATTTAAGTGCTCACACATGGTTCCTTAGTTCAAACTCCGATTCCAAACCATCTAAGGGTCCTAACAATCTTATAAAAGCTCAATATTAATTTTTTCCATGAATTAAGATCCACCATCCCTCTAAAAACTAACATCCATTATCATTAACAACTCTCTATTTAATCAAGAAAAATGCATTTACCTTATTACTATCCTCTTTGATAGACTGATACAAAGAGAGTGATAACTTTTAAATAAGATCAAAAAATCTTGATCACTCTAGTGAGGATGGTCGCAATTAGGTTCCCTCAAACATAGAAAATGATGATAAAGATCCAATAGTTGGTTGGCAAGATATTGCCCCCGCACTGAGACTCTTTTTTTCTGAGACAATATTTTATTCCTCCTTCAACATCTATTATCTCTCCTCATTCAAACTTGTTCAAAAATTTTTATGATTCCCTGCAAGCATCATGAAAGGATAATATACAAATTAGCTCATCCATATAATCTATATGGGGTCAAAATCATCTTGGAACATAAAGTTTCTATATTTTATTAACTTGATATTTATCCTAAGGGGTTTAACTACTTTCAACAAACCTCAGAGAACTTTCTTGAACCGATAGAAAATGGAATGATTCCAAAACAAAAATCCTTCTAATTCATGCCTCTATTATTCCTAATGATCATTTATCGAAAAGAAAACTTTTAAACAGTGAAAAAGATAAGTTTTTAGACTACTAGTCTGACTGTAACAACAAATTTGTAGAGATCCATTATTTAATTCACTTCAAAACTTCATACATCTACTTCTCCTCTTTCTTTCTTGGTTATTATGTCATTAATATGCATTTATGTGTTCCTTAGAACTGATAACCAACATTGGAAATACCCCAACCTTCATGAAACCTGATGATAACTACCTAAAACTAACTGTAATCAATCTGATTTCCTGAATTACATGTTGCTAACTTTGACAAGTAAAGTTTTTCAGATAAATAATTTTGAACTCTTTTTTATCAAAGACCCAAATACCACCCCTATCACATCAAAATGGTCCTATGAAACCTTAGGAAACACACACATTAAATCAAATTCCTATTATATCCCCTCAAGCCCATCACATGACCCTCTAGGCCTAGTTTGCCTATTATGGAAACACTTTATTTCTACCCACCAACTCTATAACATAACACAAGTTTTTTGATATGCATGTATGTTTTCATAAGATGTTTATCATACTGTAACCTATGCCATGGAAAATGTGTTTAGTGTTATGAATGAGTATGGGGGTTTTATTTCTTAGTCATAGAATTTACCCCCATAATAGTTTATTTATGCGTGAATTATGGTCGATACCTACAAGATGCAAACACAAACACACACACTTCAATACAGTCTTTACATGGTTAGTGAGTTAGACAATAAGAAATCTGAAAACAATAACTACACTAACTGACAATGACCAATTGCCCTCTAGTAGGCAGGAGTGTGAGCTTACTCTTAGGTCATCGCAAGCTCAGTGACTACACCGATAACCTAAATGAAGGAGTTTAAAGATATGCTGAATGATCTAAAATAATATGCAAGATGCAAATTTTTTGTTAATCCAAGCCACTTATGATTTATTTTTAAAGAACCAAATTGAAGTGTGTAAGATTCATTTTAAAACACCAAAATTAAAGTGTGCTCTAAGTTAGATTTTCATGCTTGAAAGTAATAATAATTAAAGCTAAATGATTAATGATAAGAATGCTAAAACATAAATAACTACATAATAACGATGCAAAATTAGGATCCCTGTGAAGCAAAAGAGTTTCTCTTTTATATAAATCTTTCTCGAATCGATGGTCAAGATCGAAAGAAAAGAGTGGCTCAGATTTGATTGAAGAAGTACAATCCATGTGCAAAGAATGTGAATGGTCGATAGAGTCGGTTAACTGAACTAACTGATCAGTCTTTTTGGAAACTTCCAAAATTAGTTTTCAGTTAATTGAAATGTTTACAAAATGATAAATAGTGGAGAATCAGTTAACTGAGTGGAACTAGATTGTTTCCATTTTGATAGTCAGTCAACTGAATTTGATGATGTCATATGCATTTTTAATAATTTAATTGATTTTGAATGCATATTTGTTTTAATAATTAATTTAATTCTCTTTTTGATTAAATTGACAATTTTGTATTTTTACTTAATTAATATTTCAAAATATCAATTAAATAATTAAGATAAGTATTTGCCAATGTATTATGATTTCAGGAATTAATTAATTAATCAAGTAGGATGATTGATTAGGAACTAGGGTTTAGGTCAGATCAGTTCAAATTTGATGAATTGCATGTTTGATATAGGACTTAAAATAATCAACATTAGGGTTTCTTGATTAATTGTTGAGATTGGGGGTCTAGAGTTTAGATGACGATTTTTAGGTGATTACATTTGCCCCTCTTTGAATTGATGTGTGATCAGCACATTGATTCAAAGACTTTTTAGCAATGAGATCAAGAATAGTTTGATTTGAAGTGATGAAACCATTCTTTTGAAGAAGAAGACTGACTTCAAGCTTGATGGACGAAGATCAATCAAATGATAGAAAACAAAATGATCAATTTGATTTGAAGTGATAAAATTGACCTTCTCCCAAGAACTCTTATACCTTTTGATTGGTTTGAACTAATAACCAATTTTATTTGAAGTGATGAAACTTATTATCGTTAAGAGATTTGATTAGGAAGAAAATTGACTTCATTTGAAGTGATGAAGCCAATTTGATCAATGTATTTGGTTTCAATAATTAATAGTCCATATAAGACCGATCTTGTTTGGTTTTGAGTGTATTCACATTTGTACAAGACCATTGATTAGGTTGCCTTTGATTTAAGATTATCTCAACTTTATTTGATGTGATGAAGCTGAGATGCCCCAAGTGATGGGGTTTTGATTAAGGATATGATCACTGGAATGTTGATGTCCTGATCCTGCCCCCTCGGGAGAAAAGTCAAAATATGGCTAGGTGCCCCAGTGATCGGAAATAATTCGTTTGATGACATGATACAAGAAGAAGTTGATCTAATTACAAATAGGTCCCAAGTGGTTAGGACAAAAGATGTACTTGATGGTGACCAAGATTGACCAAAAGTATGGTGCATGGATTGATTAGAAGAAAAGCAGGAGAGATTTTCATTGGTTGTGCAAGTGGTCAATTTCATATTTTGATTTCGATCTTGGAAATCGAATCAGGATAGTCAAATTAGTGAGCAATGTCATGTTCACACACAACTGACCACTTTATGAAAGGAAGATTGATTGATAAGAACCTCGGATCCTTCCCATTGGGGAGAGATATCGATATTATGTAGATTTCAACACCATGCAGATCCAGATGTAGATGTAGATTCAATACTAACATGAATACAACCTAAGGTGTAGTCACTGAAGCTTTAGCATTAAAAATTTTCATCATTGAGCATTTTTTGGAACATTGCAGTCGATACAATCCTTACTGGTGCCACTGCGACCATAAGAATATGAATATAAATTTCATCAAATAAGATATGGGAATGGTCAATGTAAGCATCGAGGCACAACAACCGAGATGACTTGAATTCCATTTTTAGTTGATGTTGCAAGAGTACACTAGTATCTAGGCATTCAAATCCAAGATAAGCATGAGTGCGATCTTGCATAAACAAGAAGAGCAATAACAGTCAAGGAGATAGTTCTTACCTCATCTTTCCGTATAAATAAATAAGATCAAGGGATCTGAGGCTTTTCTGCCTTAATGCAGGAGCTCTTAGCACATACACCCTATTTATTTGATGTTGTAGAATCATCGAGAAAACACCAACAAGAAGTAGAAAAAGAAAATATTAATGAAAAATCAATGAAAACAGACATCATACAAATAGAATATCATCATAGCTAAGCCAACTTCAATGTTTTTAGAAGTGTATATGTAGGAGGTGTTGAGAAACACCATTGTGCTTGTGAGTGTTGTGTTTAATTTATATCAATCTATTGTTTATGTTTGCGGTATCCAATGTGTTAAGAAACACAGATGTGTCCAAAGATAGTGTTAAGAAACACCTGGTTGCATTAGTAGCGAGTTGTCCTTGATAAATGACAAAATTACTGACTCTAGTGTAAGCCAAAGATGCGATCAAATTTGGGACCCATGCCCCTAGTAGAAAATGATGATAACTGACTTGACTCATACTACGAGGATAAAGCAGATTTGATTGCCCCCAGGTTATGACTCTGGATCAGTTTCAAGCCAGGAGGGTTCTTAGAAGAACCAATCTGTCACGAAAGTGACTGAAAGCTCAAATACAAAATGAAGCAAAGGATTTCCAAAATTGAGCATTGATAGATGGAGCACTGAGTACAAGAGGCATTTGTTCACCAGATTTTCACCTACTTGGTAGAGATTCAGTTTTTTCTACCATGGCGCTTGTTTACCAGGTTTTCACCAAGGCACTTTTTCTTCTTTTTCAATTTTTTTGTATTTTTGTATTTTTGTATTTTTCTCTCTGTTTTTTTTTTGATAGATGCATCAAGGCTCCTATTACTAGTTTTTCACCAAGATGATCCTTTTTTGTAGGATTTTTTTTTTCAATTTTTAGATTTTTTTAGATTTCTCGATCTAAAGAAAGATCACCTTGGTTTTCCCCTAATGTCTACCAAGGTGTAGGATATTGAAGATGGATTAGAAAGCTGGTGGATGAGACAAATAGATAATGATGGATGAAGAGGGTGAATGCGACCCTCAAAGATAGTCTCCTCAAGATTACCCAAGCTAGGGAAAAGGAGTATAGCAATGTAGGCTCATGGAGCGGCGCTGGATAGCATATAGGATCATGACCTGATGTCATGAAAAGCATCTAGTCCAAAAGAGTCGACATGTGAAGAATTTTTTTTGAGAAACAATTTTGCAATTTTCGTTCTTCATTTTGATCAAGACCAAGGGGTCAATTAAATAAGATAGGATATAGTTATGATAGAGTGATTAGGATAAAGGGTGATGGAGGCTATGAGTGGATGTTTTGGATAACGGAAGGAATACTCAGAGATAGGAAGCATAGGCTTGGGATAAGAAATATCACGATAGGGTACCGTGGATGAGAGCAAGTGAATAGGCTAATGGAAAGGATAATAAATGTCAGGATACATAGTGCTCATGCATAGGCTCAACCTTGTCAAGATATGTAGAAGGAACATGGATGTTCACGGGCTAGCTAGATGTAAGATATGATGGATAAGATGACATAGAAGGAAATTTCCCCCAAGTGAAGAGTGCAAGTAGGAAGAATTATGCATGACACCTATTTGCCAGGTTTTCATCATGGTACTTATCCAAGGTGATACAAGGAGTGGTTTTCACCATAGGACCGATTGATTTATGTTTACTTTTTCTACCAAGGTGCTTGTTTACCAAGTTTTTAGCTAGGCACTTTTTCTATTTTTGTACCTTTTAATTTTATGGAGGAACTTAAGCTTCTTTCTCTTTGGATATTAATACTCCTTTGAAGGATATTCTATGATAGGCAAAGGTCACTGAAAGTATGCTCAAAGATATTGATAGGGTGATGGTAGAGAAGAAATAGAGGATAAGGGAGATGGTATCCAAAGATTTATGTGATGGATTGGATAAGAGGAATAGAAGGATCTAGGATGGATGGGTAGTAGGTAAGTGCAAGATGTTTGATAGGGCATGGTGATAAGATCAACATTGACACACCCCTTGAAGGGTAGTGGACAGATAGAGGGAAAGTGAATGGAATAGCTTGAGGCTTTGATGTACGAGTGGTTATGGATCTTGGTACACGAGGACCCCAGATGGATGGAGAAGGGGATGAAGTATTCATGGTAATGGATTTTAGGACATGAGGACCTAAAATAGAGTTAGAAGATGGGAGATGTTTAGATGGAGATGAAGTGAAAGACTTTGGAAGCTTGGATGCCAACTCTGACTTTTCCTTTTTGTTCAAGCCTTTAAAGAGAGACTTGGGAATCTACATAATTTTTTATTTTCCTTTGATTTTGGATGATTTAGAATGCAATTCATCCATGATGGATTTAGGAAATCATATTTTCTTTGATATTATTCTTTTCTCGGATTTAGAATGCAATTCTTCCATGATAGATTTAGGAGCCCATATTTGCTATGATATTATTCTTTTCTTAGTGGACCTTTGTGGTCTCTTGAATATTAACTATTTCTTTGTAGTCACATGTCGATTAGATTGGACATAGTGATCTTCATATGTAAGTGGATTCTTGTATTTCTAATTTCTTTGTTGTACATCCAAATTACTTGCAAAAGACTTGGGAACTGTGGATGAATAGGAACGATATGGATGGTTCTTATAGATTGAATGATAAGGAGGCGTCAATTTGTTAGGAATAAGGTGTCTCAACCTTGTATATTTCCTTACATTTGATATTATTTGTTTTTCAATTAATTTTTTGCAAATAATATATTTAAGTTTGATATACGTCCTATCATTTAGTTGAGTGGACATGTTGTGTTTTCACTCCACTTGGAAGATGACAAGGATGATCAAACTTGGTCTAGGTGTATCAAGGCATCCCTTTCTGTGGTAGAGGTTATTTTCCAAATGTCGGCACTTTGGACTATGTGTAAGGTAATCATGACTGAAATGGTTATGACAGATTCCTATGATGGTCATTAATATTTTTAAGAGCTAATTGTGAAAGATTCGATGATGGGTGAAGACATGCAAGACATGTAGCAACTGACCATGTTGAGTACGATACACTCTTCTACAACAGTGGTAAACCCTAATATAGTTATCTTTGGAAGTTGCCGTAAAAAGGGAAGCGCATGATATAAGCATTTTTAGGGTTGCAAATTGTAGAGTGAAGTTAGTGTATTGTTGGTATGTTGTTATGCTGTTGGTTTTGTCTTCAAGTGTTGATTATCTCCTGAAAGAACTTGCATTGCAAGTGTATTGTAGACAAAAATAGTTTTGATTAATACATTGTGCAGATTTTTGAGTGCTGGGTTTTTTACCGAAAGGTTTTCGCAAGGGTAAATCATTGTTTCATTCTCATTTTTATATGTATGCATGTTATTCTATTATCATTCTATAATTGATAAGGATTAAATTTGAATTTGTACGATCCTCTTCACAAGAGTTTAGTGTAGGGAACTATTTTTTTCACACTTTGTTTCCTTTCAGTTGGTATTAGAGCCTGGCCAATTTTGGTTCTATTTGCTAGGGTAGGTGTTTTTTGAGCTAATCTCTAGTTCAGTGGGAGTATTGTTGCAGAGTATTCATAACCTTATTGCAGGAAGAGATGGCAGGTTCTTCATACAGTAGAATGGGGGTGGAAAAGTTCAGTGGTGCAAACTTTGAGTTGTGGAAACTCAAGATGGAAGAAATGCTTGTAGACCATGATGTATGAGAGGCGATTGCAAATGATATCAAACCAATAAACATGCCTCAAGTAGATTGGGATCTCAAGGATCGGAAAGATAAGAGTCTCATTAGACTTTGTCTAGTTAATTTTGTTCTCCTGAATGTTCTCGAGGAGAAGACTGCAAACAATGTGTGGACACGGCTTGGGTCTGTGTATCAGGCCAAGTCCTTGGTGAAAATATTGTTCCTAAGAAAGAATTTTTATTCTCTGAGAATGGAGGAAGGAGGATCCATTGCAGATCACCTGAATGCATTAAACATGTTGATTGCATAGTTGACATCAATCGGTGTGAAGTTGGAGGAGGAGGATCGATGTATGTATGACCCTGCTATGTTCCTTTTCAGATTCATGGGACCATATTTTGATGGCCCTTGGGAGTACTATTGTCACTTTCCAAATAGATGATGTGGTGTCATCACTTTTATCTGAGGAGATACGAAGAAAGATCTCTGATTCAACCAAGGAAGCCCTTGCTGTTCGCGGTAGATCCAAAGATAGAGGAAAGAAAAATGACAAGAAGTCTGAAAAGGGTAGATCCAAATCCCATGGGAAATCTAGGACTCTTGGAAAGTCTAAGGCAACATGTTGGAACTGTGGTAAGTCTGGGCACTTTCGTAAGGACTGTAAAGAGCCAAAGAAGAAGAAAAGCCCAGATTCAGATTCAGATAAATCTCAAGAAGATGGCGATGCTTTTGTTGTAGCCTTGGCCACCCATGGATCTGATGATGTATGGATGATTGAATCAGGTGATTCTTTTCACATGCCCTCTCATCGAATTTGGTTCTTAAAGTACGAGGATTTCGATGGTGGGAAGGTGTACTTGGGTGATGATTCTCACCTAGAGATAGTTGGATGAGGAAGAGTCACTAACAGATTCCCTGATGGATGAGTAAAGGGGATCAACGGGGTAATGCCCATCCTAGGTTTGGCACAAAACCTGTTATTTGTAAGTATGCTAAATGATGTAGGTACGCAAGTTGTTTTTTTCAAAAGATGGATGCAAGATGATTAGAGGAGCTATGGTGCTCATGAAAGGTACTAGGAGAGGTACCCTGTTGAGTTGGATGCTTGCACTTCACAGTGCAATAGTTCTTTTGTCTCAAGGAAGAGAGAAGCAGTCACTTCATCTCCACCATTTGAACCAGTAGTGAAGAAGTCTGTGGTAATGGGTTCCGATGGTAGTGCAACAAGTGTACCTAAGGGTGCTAACACTTTGGAAGGAAAACTTTCAGTAGAAAAGAAAATGTTGTGGCATATGAGATTTGGCCACATTGGTGAGAAAGGTCTCAGAACCTTGAAAAATAAAAACCTCATTAAGGAGATAAATGATTGTAATCTCAAGTTTGACTTCTACGAACACCGTGTTTATGGTAAGCAAAATCATGTTCAGTTTTACTCCAGTTCTCACAAGTCTTCTAGTATTTTTGATCTTATCCATTCAAATGTGTTTGGTCCTGTTAAAGTTCCTTCACTCTCCAAATCTATATATTTTGTATCTTTTATAGATGATTACAGTAGAAGGACATGGATTTATTTCCTTAAAAACAAGACACAATTTTTTAGTCAGTTCAAGGAATTTAAAGTTCTCATGGAGAATCAGACTTGTAAAAGAATTAAGTGTGTGAGAACTGACAGTGGTGGTGAGTTTTGTTCAGCAGAGTTTGAATATTTTTTTAAAGAACAAGGGATTGAGAGGCATAAGAAAACTCCTTATTGCCCACAGAAAAATGGAGTTTCAGAAAGAATGAACAGGACAATGATGGAGAAGGCTAGGAGTATGCTTAGTGGAGGTGGCCTGGAACAAAGGTTTTGGGATGAAGTTGTGGCCACTGCTTGCTATCTGGTTAATAGATCTTCTACATCTGCTCTTGTTGGTAAGACACCCATGGAGGTGTCGTATGGTAAGAAGCCTTCAGTTAGATATGTTTGTGTTTTTGGTTGTGAAGCTTATGCACATGCACCTAAGGAGAGAAGATCTAAGTTGGAAAACAAGGTAGTAAAATGTATCTTCATCAGCTACAGTGTTGGTGTGAGAGGATACAAGATTTGGGCTCATGTGATTGGTAATGTGTTGTATAGAAAAAATGTTATTTTTAGAGAGCTAGGACCTTCTCCTATTGTGCTACAGCCAGATGAAAAAGAAATGAAAGAAGATGTTCTTCAGTTGCCTCCTACCCCTGAGAAGACTGAACAGAGAGACTGTGATGGATCTGATTACAAGGAGATCTCTAGCAGCTCTGAAAATTTATAAGAAGAGGTAGAAAAACCTCAACCTCAGCCCTTGAGGAAATCCACTAGAGAAAGAAAGCAACTAGAGAGGTTTGGATTTTCTATGTTAGATTCTAGTTGTTCTTATGCCTTGATTACAAACATTGATGAGCCTTGATCTATGAAAGAGGCTTTGGGTATGGAAGATGTAGGTTCCTAGATTGAGGCCATGGATGATGAGATGGCTTCATTGGAGAAGAACAAAACTTGGGACCTAGTACCTTTTCCTAAAGGATGGAAACCTGTTGGAAGAAAATGGGTGTTTAAGAAGAAATTCTGTGTAGATAGCAGTGTTGAGAGGTACAAGGCCAGATTGGTTGCAAAGGGGTATTCATAGGTGGAGCGAATTGATTATGGTGAAATATTCTCTCATTATGCAAAGCTTACATCCATTAGTTTTCTGTTATCTCTAGCAGCATCGTATGGTTTAGAGATAAAACAGATGGATGTGAAGACAGCTTTCCTTCATGGTGATTTGGACGAAGAGATATATATGTCACAGCCTGAGCACTATATTCAGAAAGGTAAAGAGTCTTTGGTTTGTAGATTAAAGAAGTCACTGTATGGTTTGAAACAATCTCCTAGGATGTGGTACCTAAAATTTGATGCCTTTGTGTTGTCGATTGGTTTCTAAGATCAAAATTAGATCATTGTGTTTATTTCAAAGTTGACAATGATCGCCTTCTTATTATTCCATTATATGTTGATGATATGTTGTTGATTGGGAAGGGTATGGGTATGATTTATGATTTGAAGTCTTAGTTGTCAGCACAATTTGAGATTAAAGATCTAGGGGCAGCCATGTATATTTTGGGTATGGAAATCAGCGAAGATAGAACTAACATAAAACTTTGGTTGAGTCAGAGTAAGTATGTGAAGTCTATGTTGGATAGGTTTAGCATGGCAGATTGCAGACCATTGTGTGTTCTTGTCTCTATGGGAACAAATTTATATACATGGATGATTGTCCAAAATCTCCTAGTGAGGTGGAGAACATGAGAAAAGTACCTTATGTGAGTGCATTTGGTAGCCCTACATATGCTATGGTCTGTACTAGACCAGACATTGCCCAAGGAGTGGGAGTCCTAAGTTGGTTTATGGCTAAACGTGGACAGGTACATTGCGATGCAATTAAGAGAGTGTTCATATATTTGAAGGGTACATAAGAGTATTCCATATGCTATCATGGAAACTCTTATGGAGCTCTACATTTAGTTTGTATTCATGGGTTTGTGGATTCAGATTGGGCTTGTGACATTGACACCAGAAGATCCACTAGTTCCTATGTGTTCACTATGTTTGGTGGTGCCATTAGCTGGATGAGTAAGCGGAAACCTATGGTCACTTTGTCGATGATAGAAGTAGAGTGCATGGTAGCTACTGATGCTTGTAAGGAAGCCATTTGTCTTAGGAGACCGTGTTAAGATGTTAGTGTTGATGTAGGATAGATTACAATTTGTTGCAACAGTCAGAGTGCTATTTTCCTTGTGAAGAATCCAACTTTCCATGCCATAACAAACCACATTGATGTGCGGTTTCACTTTGTGAGAGATATGGTAGAGGATAGAAAGGTAAGTTTTGAGAAGGTAGATATAACTTAAAGAATGTTGCAGATGCATTAACAAAACATGTGGGCATAGAGAAGTTCAGATGGTGGTTGGAGTCTATGGGCCTCTCGGCCTATAGCAATTAAATCCTATTATTTCCTTTGGCTCTTACAAGGTGTTTGACAAGTGGGAGAATGCTAGGAATAAGGTTTCTCAACCTTGTATATTTCCTTACATTTGATATTATTTGTTTTGCAATTAATTGTTTGCAAATAATGTATTTAAGTTTGATATCTGTTCTGTAATTTAGTTGAGTGGACATGTGTTTTCACTCCACTTGGAAGATGACAAGGATGATCAAACTTGGTCTAGGTGGATCTAGGCATCCCTTTCTGTGGTAGAGGTTATTTTCCAAATGTCGGCACTTTGGACTATGTGTAAGGTAATCATAACTGAAACAGTTATGACAGATTCCTATGACGATCATTAATATTTGTAAGAGCTAATTTTGAAATATTCGATGACAGGTGAAGACATGCAAGAGATGTGGCAGCTGATCATGTTGAGTACTATACACTCTTCTACAACCATAAACCCTATTTTTTTGGAGAATGGTAAACCCTAATACGGTTATCTTTGGAAGTTGCCCTAAAAAGGGAAGCACATGATATAAGCATTTTTAGGGTTGCAAATTATAGAGTGAAGTTAGTGTATCGTTGGTATGTTGTTATGCTACCAAATTTGTCTTCAAGTGTTGATTATCTCTTGAAAGAACTTGCATTGCAAGTGTATTGTAAACAACAATAGTTTTGATTATTACATTGTGCAGGTTTTGGAGTGCTGGGGTTTTTTACCAAAAGGTTTTCCCCAGGGTAAATCATTGTGTCATTCTCATTTTTCTATGTATGCATGTTATTGTATTATCATTCTATAATTGATAAGGGTTAAAGTTGAATTTGCATGATCCTCTTCTTGGGAGTTTAGTGTAGGGAAATTTTTTCCACACACTTAGTTTCCTTTCACAAGGATGCATGTCTTTGTTGATCTTGATAAGGGATATGGTAAGTGGATGATAAGCTAGTAGTGATAGGCATGGTGGATGGAGGGATATAAGGGCCCAATATAGATGGAAATTTTCATGGTTTTAGCTTTGGAATATAGGGACCAAGAATGGACTTGGAGGATGGTGAAGGTATACGGTTACATTTGAAAGGAGGGAGAAAAGGTGTAGAAGGGATATCAACATCTTTAGAGTAACTTTGATAGGAGAATTTTGGATAGGAGCATCTGAAGCTTGAGGGGATTTATTTTTATGCAAAGGATTTAGAGGAATGATGGTTTCTTGAGGTGGAAGAATATTAAAACATGATGACATGATGCTCTGATCTTGACAAGGATCTTTAAATGGTGTACAAAGGTTACCTTTCTCTTGATTTTCAATAGGACCATTAGAGATGCCAAAAAGGATATCTTGATCTTTCTTGGGAGATGTATAAGATATAGGAGATGTAAGAGTTTCTTCTGGGAAGAAATGGAATTGGATGATAGGATCATCAAGAGACTCTTGAGATATGTGACTTTGGGAAAGTGTTAGATAAGGATGGATGGTATCTTGATCTTGATCTTGATCATTAGGCTCATTAATTGATAGAGATGGTGAAGCTTTAGGAGATGGAGGAATGGTAGAAGAAGTAGATGTGATATGTGAACCATTACTAGACATGAATTCCTGATATTGATCATGCTTGAGATCATTATCTTCACTAGATGATTCATTAGGATTTTCCACATTGATTATGCCATCATCTATGAGATCTTGGATTTTATGTTTTAACTCCATGAAAGATGAAGTTTTATGCTCATTGTGTTGATGGTATGCAAAATTGGTACTCAAGAATCTCAATCCACGTGATGTGGCTTGAGGTAATGTGATGAGATCATTCTCAAGAAGTTCTTCCAACGTTGATTCGTAAGATCATCCCAAAGGAGTGAAGTCCCTCTTGTATTTAACCCAAGGTTTTTATTTCATGAGGTTACTAGAATCCCTTTGGAGGAAGACTTTGTGTTGCTTTCAAAAACTTTTAGGGCTTTGGAGCCACTCGATTGATCATGATCAAATAGAAAAAGATAGATTGAGCTTGATCAGGATTTGTTGGATTGTGTATCATTTTCCCCTTTTAATTCTTGGATTTTAGATTTCAGATTTCAAAGTTTAAAGTTGTTTTGATAAAGCCGCCATAAGAATCTCTTCTTTCTCATTGTTTGGACCATAAGGTTTAGCCCATTTTCTTTTAGACATTGTAAGATTGGCTTGATGCTCGAGCTTAGAAGATTGAAGAGAAGGTATTACGAATTGATTGATTGACTGACAGGTGATGAATTGATATCTAAAGTGTTGATTATGTCCAAAACCAAAGGAAAAAGGAGATAAAGTCCAACTGAGAGAGAGATAGCAATGAGTCAGATCTTGAGTCAAGGTTAATGAACCTTCTCTTGCAGCTCAAGATAAGGATAGTTCAGACAAAGATGATAAGATAACAAGTCACTTGGACTAGCTCAACAAAATTAGATTTCAAAATAGAAACGAGTCAGACTATGAATAGATTGTAGTCAAAGAGAGTCTAGTAGTGATGTTGACGAGAACACCGATTTGTGAAAATTCAGACATAACCTTCACAATAGAATACAAAATTGGACAACAAGTTGATAGATTTCCAGAGTTTGATAGCAGATGCAAAAAACTTGGACAAGATTTGACAGTTAACACTGAGAGTGCATATTTTAAATTTGATCGATCATTTTGATGTTTGATTTTATGTTTTGATGGTTTTTTTTTAATGTTTCACTCATGAAAGACACATCAAGAAGCCCTTAACTATTCAAGAACATCAAGAAAACCCTATTCCTAGGTGGTGAGAAATGGACAATACTTATTTAAATCCTCTTACAATAAAATACCCATTTCAGTTGGGCAATTAGAAGCTTGGTAGCAATGGCTCCCCTCCATGACATACACTTCTCAGGCCTACCAAGCTTCAAATTTCTCAAGGTCTGAAGAGCTTGAAAAATTTACCGTCTCAACAAGAGGGGTACATGAGAGGTTTCTTAGGTATGCGCATCTCACAATGCCCGTATCAGCAAGTAGAAAAGGATTTTGGCCACTAGTTGAAGAGGTTTTTAGTAAGGGTCTTCATTTAAGTGTATCCTTTGTGTCCATGCAAGTAGGATTCAGGCTGTTAACCTCATAGAGAACCTTAGCTCAAGTAGCTCAAGATATATGATTGAGACTCGAAGACCCTGCTTTGTGTTAGGCGAGAGCCAAGTATAAGCTCAAATGCCACTTATCTTCTAAAGTTTTACTCTCAAGGAAGCATTTTTATTATGGTGAGTCGAAGAAGCTTGGTGTTATCTTGTTCTCACTTGGGTCATTCTCCAAGGGTGAGTAATTTTTCCCACTTAGACAGGCCCTCTAAAGTTGCAGATCTCAAATGACGAATGACAATAATGTTTCTGGATTTCAGATCATCCCAAAATGGCAAGAGCATAGTTTCCTGACATTATTGTCATCCCTAAAACATGAGATAGAAGTTCCTTTTAAAAATTCTTGCATGTGTGTTCCTATTTTAATAAAACAAAAACAATATGCAAGCATAATGTCTAGTTTTCTATCGATCAAGGTGACCTACAAGATGATTCGTTAGTAGTTTGTGTCTTAGTCTTCTTTTTCAATGTCCTACAAATCACTGTTAGGTTGTAATCAACAAGATAATCCAGAGAAAAACAAAGCCCAAAACTTGTCAGCATTAGAGAAAAAAATAAATTATAAATTTGATTACATATTCAGAAACTACACAAAAAAACACAAATTTGTAAAAAGAAATGCACCCAAAAATGTTACCATATGAGCCCGAACAAGGCTCTGAAAGTTACCAAACGCAGGATTAGGTAGGTATAGTCATAAAAAACTATGATTTCTGACAAATCCTACAAAAAAAATCAAAAAATAATCCCACCATAGTGATCGTTACGAAATTCTACCCTAAATAAAAAAAATGCTCAAAAAAAGGAGTTAATATGAGCAAGTTCTAGGGGTTTGAAGTTGGACTGCAAATTTAAAACCGCATATGGTGAAGGGTAGAGATTTTAAAACCCTTGCTGATGTCAGTGATTTAGAGGGTTAAATTTGATGATCTATATCCCGTCGAAAAAGGCCAAAAAACCTGCATAATGACATCTCAGAGGTCGTCAAGTTTAAGAAGAAAATTATGGGGATTGGGTGGTGATTGGGTGGTTGGGCAGAAGATGAGTGGCGCATTGGTGTGGAGGGAGTGGTGAGTAGGTGTAGGTGAGCACAAGCAACATTATGGAAGGGTTTGAGTGGTGTGGGGTTGGTGGTAAGCGGAGGTGGAGGGAGGGAATAGTGGTGGGGTTGCGCAGGAGGGATGAAATATTAGTGGTAGAGGGTTTGTGGTTGGTGGCTGCGGGTGGGCATAGTGGAGAAAGGTTGTGGGTAGTGGCTGTGGGTAGTGGAGGGTGGAGGGGCTCTAAGAGAAGAGAGCGTAGGGAGGAGACGTGGGAGGCGATGAGTGGAGGTAGAGGGTGAAGGTAGTGAGCGTATGAAGGCTACACAGAGGTAGCAGGAGGTGGGAAAGTTTGGGCGGCGGGTGTTTAGGGTTAGGAAATATAAGAAGTTGTAGGTTGTAAGCTAAGGGTAGGAGGAAGTGTGCACAACGAAGGGATGGGCGCTGGGGGAAGATCGAAGCGTGGGCTAGAGGAAGATAAAAGCGGTGGGGAGGGAGTGGGTGAGATGAGAGGTGAAGCTGAGCGATGGAGAGGAGGGGCAGGGCTGGAGGAGGTGGTAGATGGCAGTGGGGTATGGGGTTTAGTCCTACATTGCCACTGCCATGAAGTATTTAGTAATCTTTAAAAAAATCACAACCAATGGATTGTAAAGAAAACTATTTGGCATGAGGATTGGGTTTGAGTTTGATCTGGGGGTCATATGCAGAGCACAAGGTATTGGAAAATTATATTGAGATTTATCAGAGTAAAGGGCAGTCACTAAAAAAAATTAATTTCTTATTTTCTCTCTACTACCTCGGTCTTTGTGTAGACAGCAATGAGTATGTCTCGATTTACGTGCAAAAGGTTGTATGACCTCTGTATGCAAAATTATTTTTCCATATATTTATTTTTGTCCGGGTATGGGCTCATTTATATTTGTTTCGAACCAAAACGATGACCCAGACGTGGTGGTGGACTCATATTTTTCTCAAAGTTGATGGGGAAAGGGGTTTTGGCTCAAAGTGAAAATTGAGCCCCACGGTGGGTGCTAGAAACACAAACACACACACAAACACAAACACACATACTTCAATAAAGTATTTACGTGGTTAGTGGGTTAGACAATACGAAATCTAAAAACAATAACTACACTAACCGACAATGACCCATTGCCTTCTAGTAGGCAGGATTATGAGTTTTCTCTCAGGTCATTGCAAACTTAGTAGCTACACCTATTCTAAATGATGAATTTTAGTCTATTATGATTAATCTAAGATGGTATGCAAGATGCATATTTTTTGTTAATCCAAACTAATTAGGTGGATTTTTAGCACTAAATGAAATGTTATTGATTCATTTTAAAGCACCAAAGGAAATATACTCTAAATTAGATTTGCATGCTTAAAACAAATTAACAACAATAAAAGCTAAATGATTAAAAGAAAGCTAAGTTGCAAGAAAATGAGAATGTGAAATGTAGCATAATAACAATAATAAAAAATTAGGATCCCTATGAAGGAAAAGAGTTTTTCTTTTATATAAATATCTCTCAAATCGACCGTCGAGATTGAAAGAAAAGAGTGGCTCAAATTCGATTGAAGAAGCACAATCCATGTGCAAAGAATGTGATTGGTCGATAAAGTCATTTGACTGAACTCACTGATGAGTCTTTTTGGAAACTTCCAAAATCAGTTTTCAGTTAACTGAAATGTTTCCAAAATGATAAATAGTGGAGAATCAGTTAACAGAGTGGAACTAGATTGTTTGCATTTTGATAATCTATCTACTGAATTTGATGATGTCATATGCATTTTTAATAATTTAATTGATTTTGAATGCATATTTGTTTTTATAATTAATTTAATTCCATTTTTGGTTTAATTGATAATTATGTATTTTTGCTTAATTAATATTTCAGAATATCAATTAAATAATTAAGATAAGGTTTATTTGCCAATGTATTATGATTTCAAGAATTAATTAATTAATCAACTATGATGATTGATTAGGACCTAGGGTTTAGGTCAGATCAGTTCGAATTTGATGAATTTCATGTTTGATTTAGGACTTAGAATAAGAAAGATTAGAGTTTCTTGATTAATTGTTGAGATTGGGGGTCTAGGGTTAATTACCATCTTTAGGTGTTTACAGTTTCCTTATATTATCTTGTTTATAAGTCATCCCTCTTTTTAATTTTCAATGCTCATGCAAAAATTTTATTGCTTGTCTAGAATCTCTTGGATTTTGCTGGATTTTCTTCGAAATTCTAAAGTTTTCTATGATTTTTAATTTATGATGATTTTCGGTACTTTAGTTTTTAGTAGTTTTCTTTACTTTGTCTTGTGGAGGTTTAAAGTATTTTTTTGTATCATGAATTACCCAATAAATCCACAAACTCCCTAGGATGTTATGTCTAAGACTACTTGCATGCCATCTTTATGAAAATCATCGTTGTGAGTACTATCACTCTAACTAAACAAATCCATGTCTCTTGATACTTGTAGTGTTTTTTCTCTTCCTCTAGATTTAAAAGTTTATTTATTGAAGTTATTCAAATCTTCTCCTCGATGTGTCATGTCACTTCTTCTACATATGATCTACAATTGAGTTCTCCAACAAGGATATAGAAAACTCTTCTACCATTTGCAAGTTAAATTTCCTCTTTCTTAGAGCCTATAGTGCCATTTAAATTTATCAACAATATCAGCCCTGGTAGGACTCTAAAAGTATTTAAGGGTTCCCTCATTCCAACAACTCCAAAATGAACCAGTTATTTTTTTTTCTTTCACATTACCTTATAAATTTTCTTTATTTTTCTTGTGTTTGTATTCTAAATCCATAGGCTAAACTAATATTCATTGGGAATTTTACAAGTTTAGTAGTCTCAACATGACTACCTTAACACAATGAACAAGAAACATCTTAGGGAGGGTCTTTAGAGCAAGCCAAAACCCACATTAGACCTATTACTCCTTGCTTCAAAAAAATAACTACTTGAAGAGAAATATTCTAACCATTTACAAGTGCATTCAAAATCAAAGATGGCTAAACCAGATCCACTAGAGATTCACAGCAAGCTCCTCATGAAATACCTTTGAAATAAATTTATGTCATTATTTGCTTAATTGAATCATTTTTCAGAGCCAAAATGCAACATACTTATCAATACCAACATGAACTTCTAGGTGAAGCCATTCGAATGCCATATAAAAGACAATCTAAAAACATAATAAATATGGAGAAGAACAAAGGTTTTTCTCTACCAAGTGTATGGAGTAATGTGAAGGGAACAAAAATTTGTTGAATATAAGCTTTAAACCAAAATGATAAACAACATACATTTCATATCACCACTAGAACTCTCTTTTTATTCCCTCTTCATTTTTAAATATTTATATCATACCAACCTTCTTAATTTTTTTTGTTATTTAAAACACTTGCCAAATAAAAAACAATTACTTTACCAGATTCAAATTCTTATTCTTTTCCAAATGCAACTAACATCTATTAAAGTCGGTTAGTAATATTGTCATAGTTTCGCACGATTAGTTATTTAAAATTCAATCATAGAACATAATTTGATTTTAAGGAATTTAAATACCAATTGCAGGTACATATGATAGCATGCCAACAACGAGAAAAGATTTAAACCAAAATAGCACAAATTGTTAAGTGATGGAAAATGTAAATGCATAAAGAATTAGATATGGTTATGTACGTCATTCCACTCTTCATGGTTTATTCCTACCATCTTGCAAGGAATATTTGCATGCACAACAGAACTGCACACGGCTTTCACATTGTTCATGAATTGATAACAAAAAGATTGTATGCATGCACATCGTTTATTAAATTTGATTCACTCTCAATTAAACTGTTTACAGTCTGTAATCACTTATGGTTTTGCTCGATTTACACCAACAGGTTTTAATAGTACTAGGAGTTAGCTCTTTCAATACAAGCACTGAAGAATTGTTGTAAGGTAGTGACGAACTCATTCTGAGGGCTTTAGTATGTGGCTGTCAATAGAAAATGCAGCAAGGTATTGGAGGTGTTGGAAAAAGCGATAACACGGTGTAATGCATTACTGAGTATGGTAATGTGTTTATCAAACAAAGCATCATTCGAAACATAGAAATATAACAGATTATATTGTCGTGTGCGTTGCCATATGTGGCTGGGTTTTTAATTTTCTATGTCTCCAGGTTCTACATCTTCTTTAGATTCTGTGGCAAATTAGGATGTGAAGGATACTTAACCACAAAATCATCTTTTGCAAAGAAATCTATTTTTGCAAGCAGATAATTTTTACTAACCTAGTTCAATCACTTAGAAATCATCACGCAACCCTTCATGTTATTGACCTAATTGTAATAATGCTCTTTTGGAAATGATAAATCTTGTAAGACTGATTATTCTTTTGGATTCTGTCTTGATGGTCCTTTGTCTAGTGCCAGTCTATTGGTGTGTGGTTTGACTCTCTTTAATGCAAATGAGCCTAAATGGAAATCAAATTACAAAATAGAATATTATTGCCCTAAGCTTTCAATGATTATGCCTTGATATGTTTGTAATATGGTGCTTATTGACATGTTACTGAATAAGGGGCTATATACAATAGTTCTCTATAATCTAACAAATAAGGGTCAATTTTGAATAATTGAGCTTCATACCACTGTTAGCTTGAGGTATGGTGCTTTTGAATCTTAAATCTAGATGATGTTGGAAATGAGTTGAGTAACTGAGAGGGGAGGGGTGAATTAGTTACCACAAAAACAAATCATGTCCCTTAGATATCTACAATAAATTTATCATTGTTTCTCGGTTAACACAGATATTCTACTGTCACTCGGTTAACATAGAAACTCTTGAGATATTAACTATGATTATCTTTTACTAATTAATTGCAGAAGTAGAAAGCATAAAGAAAATAACATGTACACAGATAACACCATGATTTAACGTGGAAACCCAATATGGGAAAAACTACCAATTATAACTAGTTACTATTTTTCACTCTTCAGAAGTGAGCTCTATTAGTAGCTAACCCTGTTAAAGGTTACAATAACACACTGTTAGATGTGACCCTATTAGAGGATTTAATCACCCGGTAAGGAGTGGCCTTGTGAGAGGTCTTCAAACACTTCAATGTAGAAATGTCACCTTATGAGAGGATTTACAAAAGACTGTTAAGTCTATTCTGTTAAGAAATTTGGATCACTGCTACAATTGTTAGAGAGTGAAAAATGGATTGACCTATTTGTCGAAGCAAATGTCTTTGCTGATTTAGATCTCTATTCTGGTTTTATAACTGGATCTTCACTGATCAAATACTCTATTGTAGCTCTGTCTATTCTGTCCTTAATAAGAATCCCATATGATTTCCCCTTCACTCTTCATATCAAAATAAAATCTTTCACTTGTTCCTTGCACACATTCAATCCACACTTAACGTAGTATATATATGGTAGGCCTTGTCAAGTCAAATTGAATATCCTTCCAAATAAATAATAAAACTCATGTTTGTCGGCTGCATATAACCAACAAATCAAAAAATGTAAACTGAAGTCCTTCAATATCTGACCAACACTGTAATGCCCGACCAACACTGTAATGCCCAAGTGTACTCGGTCAGAAGTGAAAATCACTTTGGTCTTCTTCAATGCCCGAGAGAGTATGAAAATCACTAACTATTCTCAAATAGGATTAAACATTTATGTAAACATCCCTACATTTGTGTAAACATCAATGACAATAGACAATTGAATAATTATCATCAACAATCTCCCTCTTTGAAATTGACGGCAACACATGTCACAATACAAAGAGTTATAGAGAAACAGTAACATGAATAAATTTTTATTAATGTCCTTAGCTTCATTCTGATTCTCATCCAAAAACTCCCTCTATCTTCACAATCACTGAAATCAAATTTCTCCCTCTTACATCAATCTTTCCCTCAATGATTTCTTACTCTCCCTCATAATTTCTTTTGACATGACATCAACAACACTCCCTATTTGGAAACCAATGCCAAAGACACCATCCAAAACATATGCAATGAAATTCTAATGCATATGTTTGTACTAATTCATATGCAATAAGCTCTGACAATCTACATCAACATGTTAAATCTATTCTGTAGCCCGGTTGATGCATCACTAATATGTCCATGAGTGAACCTTAGTTAGGGGAATCACCTCTAGCTTTCCTCTAAGATATAGGAATGCATCCTTAGGTAATAGTTTTGTGAATATGTCTGCAATTTGTTCTTTAGTATTCATATATTCCAATCTTACTTCCTTTTCTTGAACCAATTCTCTCAAGAAATGATACTTTATAGCAATATGTTTAGTCTTAGTATGCATCATAGGGTTCTTTAAAATATTAATTGCACTAGTGTTGTCATAGTAGATAATGACTGGTTCTTTGATTTCTTCCTTCATACTTGACAACAGTTGTTTGAACCATATGGTATTTGAGCAATTCACTCCTGCAACAACGTACTATGCTTCTGCTATAGATTGAGAAATGCAATTCTGTTTCTTGCTAGTCTAGTAGACTAATGTCTTTCCAAGAAATAATGCTCCACCACTTGTTCTCTTTCTATCATCAACACTTCTTGCCCAATCAAAATCAGTAAAGTCTTCAAATCAAAGTTTCCTCCTTTCTTATACCATAATACATACTCTTTTGTACCCTTAAGATTGTTAATCTCTAAGTTCTATTTATGATTAGTGCCCAACACTTAGTCATTTCATTAGGCAGTTTTAGTTAGCTATCACTTTGGCCCAGCTAAAACTATACAAGGCTGATCAACATTGCCGAGCAGTTTTTAAGTATGCCTAGTTACATTGTCGAGCCGAGTTACATTGCCAAGTCAAGTAGACAGGGATGTTAAATGCCGAGAAGGACAGTTTTTGTATACTTGTCAGGAATGATACAAACTTCAAGGATAAGTGATTTGGCCGACTTGTATAAGCTTTTTGGGCCAACTAATGTATGCATTTAATATTATTATACAAAGTTAGTTATGCATTTAGTTGTTTTATCTTATGCATGACTCATTGTAAGCATTAATTTTTTTACCATCAAGGCATGGATATCAAATCTTGATCGTTGATCTAGATCTCTCTATCAGATCTGAATAGGTATATTAGATTGCTTCTGAACCCTATTTTGTGTATGTGTATGGTGTGTGGTAACTGCATTTCTCAGAAGTGAAATGCACAGAGGGTTATTTTGTTCAGAAGCAGAGCTCAAGTAGAGCATAACACAGTGAACAACAGAGTAAAGGTATATCAGATTATAAGATCAGAAGAGATACTGAAAAGAGGAGATATGTCATCAGCATCAGAGTGCATATCGAAGGATCAATACTTGAGACTTTTTAATCATTGTATCAGGTGAAAATCACTTAACAGAGTGGTTTTAGCAGGCCTTTATTTATCTCTTAACAGAGTGCTTACTTCATTGTAAGTTTAAATCCTCTAATAGGGTAGATTGTAATGATCTAAAGCTCTTATCCGGGAAGACCTCTAACAGGGTAGATTACATTTTGTAATCAATAATTGTAACCTTAACAGGTACACTTTATTACTATAGTAGTGGAGACTTTTGTGGGTGTCATCCCCACCCCAGTTTTACCTATTTGGGTTTCTGGTTTACCAATTTATTGTGTAATGTGTTATTTATTTCATGGTGTGGATGCTATTTGAGATTACATTAGATTCATTTATGTATGAATGTGGATTAGTTTATTTTAAGTGTTTAATTTTGAAGATCTGATTCACCCCCCCTCTTAGTATCTTTCTTTCCCATTATTGTATTTCCAACAATTGGTATTAGAGAAGAGTTCTCTAAAAGGTTATAATCAGCTTGAGAATTAAGATCTGGAGATGGAGATCTACAAGATGGGTAAAGTCATTGGGAATCAAATGATTGATGTTCAGCTAGCACTACAATAGCTTGAGACTGCAAGACAGGAATTAAAGAATTCCTTGGCTGCAAAAAAATATTTGGCCAAACAAATGAATGACACTCACTATCAGGAAGAGGACACCACAAATCTATTTCAGAATGGAGATTCTATTGAGAGTGATGCAGCAATAGTAGCTCTACTGGAAAAGAATAGTGCACTATGTGAAGAAGTCAAAATTTTGAAAAAGGAACAAGAAGCCCAATCAATAAGAATGTGTGAAGTTGTTGAACAAAAAAAGAAAGCCAAAGATGACAAGGCTATGACAGAAGAAGACAAAAGAATGATGACTACCAGACTTAATGAAAGAACACATGATGTGCAAACATTGACAGTTAATCAAGTAGACATGGCTAATAAACTACTACTTGTGAATCAGGAGATCAACAAGAAAGACTTGGAGATTGTAAATCTTAGATCTGATAATAGTCAATTGAAAGATGAATTGAGATCTGAGAAAGAAATCAATAATAGAGTGAATTATCTGAGTGCATCTATGAGCTAATTTGAACAACTGGTGGAAGCATCAAGAAGACATAAAGATTCTTTTGGGTTAGGTCACACTGAACAACATACAACCACTGAAGATGGAGAATCATCTAAGGCAGGTCAAAGAAAGAATGCAAAGCCAAGAAACAAGAAACCTATTTGTCACCATTGTGGAAAACCTGGTCATACAACAAACATTTGCCGAAGCAAGAATGGTAAGTCCAATCCTAAAACTAACTTTAATGGTTATTACTTTAATTGTAATAAGTTTGGACATCAAGCATGTGAATGTAAGATAAAGGAAAGCAAAACACCTGGACACAATGGTAATTTCTATAATTGTCACAAATATGGTCATAGAGAACAAGATTGCAGATCTAAAGGTAAACAATAATGGACATCAAAGGTACAAGAGAAAGCACCAAGAAAAGGCAATACTTACAATTGGGATTAAAACACATGGCATAGTTGTCATTATTGTGGTGAGTATGGACATGTTCCATAAAACTACATAAGGACACATTTTAGAGGAAATTCTAAAAGTTGGATGAATGGAAGCCTAGTTTGTCACAGTTGTCTAAAAATTGGCCATACAAGGAAAGATTGCAAAACTAGAGTACCTGCACCTACAGTTGAGAAAATTAGAGCACAGATGAACAAGAAATGGGTTAAGAAGTCTGAACCATGTAGCAGTGAAGCTAATGAAGCCAAGGTAACCCAATCCAATGGATCAGGTGATCACATCATCTCCAATTAAGAGAAAGAGGTATGTAAGGAACTGTATTTAAAATTTCTTATCTTACATCAGTTCCAAACATGAAATGTACAAAAATTCCATATTTTTATATGCTAAGATGCACCAGGACATATTTGAGGACAAAATGCCGAGATGAGAAAATTGCACTATAGGTGCCGAGTATCTATCATGGACACTAAAGCTGAGTTATTTAGTAAGTGCCGAGTTTTGTCAGTCGAGTAAAATTCTATGAAGGACGAGTGTAGTGAGCCGAGTGGGATGAAAGTTTTGTTATGGCTAAGGACAACTGGCTTGCACTAACTCAATGGGAAAAACATTTAATGCTCACCTACCTTGACCTTTCGTAGCTTATAAAGGATGAATAGTTGATATTTCATTTTTACCTTGCGATTTTACTATTTACGAAGCAATTGAAGTGATTTATAGAATTGATCTTAATGGAGCAAGGGATGGAGATTTCATCAGTGTGCTATTGGCAATCCTAAAGTGAACAGTGAACAAAGAATAGTGTGAAAAATTACTTGCCGAGGTATTCTATTTTCCATCTCAAACCCTAAATTTTAGAATTATGGCTGCAAGTTCTTCCGCACCAGCTAAGATTATGGAGGTAGAACAAGAACAAATTTAGTTGATTCGAAGTGATGAATGTGAACCTCTCAACTTCCAAGTCGTCCCTAAAAGTGTGATACAGAGTGATTTAATAGGAGTCCTCTCATCTATTCCTCCCAAGGTACTTATGATTCATGATGTTCGATCATGTTATATGGTTAAAATTGGAGAAGTAGGTGGTAATGAATTAAGGAAATCCTATAGAAAACTATGTGATAATGGAGTTCTGAAGGCAGAATTCAAACACTTAGCTAAAAAAGGGTTAACTCATGCCTTAGATTTTTCCCAAGCTTTCAAAGATGAATGGATCAAGATTATCCTTAGCCAATTTCATGACATGAGCATGTGGCTAGATAATGGACCAGTCAAGATCACCAGAAACATGATTCATCAATGACTGGATATCCTGTAGTGAATGGAAAGTGGACAATGAGGGATAACAATAAAGAGGAAACTACATTGAACACTGGAGCAGTATGGAATAACAGAGGTATGACTATCTCTATAATTACTGACCTAGAACTTGATTTTGGAGTAAGGGTAATTGCACACAAGTTCTATTAGTCCAGAAGATTGGACAGTGTTCCTTGTACAGCAGTTGATCAGGCATGGAAAATTGTTAAGAAGAATCACACATATGATCTTGTCGAGCTACAACAGGCACAGTTAGCCGAGAACCTTGCATAAATCAGAAAGGCTAAGAGCTCATCATGTAAGTTTGGTTCTTTACTAGCATGTATATTTTTCTACATTTAGGACAGATTTCCTACACTGGGAAATATTGTTTAGAAAAAGGATAGAACCATTACAGTTCAGATTAGTGAATGCATAGAGAAATTAGGAAGCAATTTCAATAGCATTATGGGTAGCTATTTGTTAGGAACCTGTATGTTCCTTCTATTTATTTTGTTAGTGTAGTGTTGTTGGACACATATGCTTTGTATGTCGTCCTGTGAGTATATTTTATTATCCCACACGCATAGGTAGTATTACTTTTCTAGATCGTACTTAGTATATAAGAGTAGGTTGAGAACTTTGATGGGAACTGACGAATTTATTGTATTGAGCTTGCTCAAAGGAGGTTACCCCCTCGAAGTGCCCTGTGATCAATAGATTCATTCAGAGTTCTGTTATTGCTCTATATTCTATTATTTCGTGCATTCTCACCATATTGCTGTAAGGAGGTTCCTCTTATTTGGTATTGGAGCACTTTCTTGGGCTTGCTGGGTGGAAATTATGTCAAATTTTTTTTTGTCATCGTGGCCTTCAGGTTCCTTTCAATTTCAATATTTCTTGTTATTGCAATAACTCTTTTCAGTTATTCCGTATTTGAGTGAATTTTCCTGAGTCGATTGTGTCAAAAAAAAAAATTAAAAGTAAAAAAAAAAAAAAATTCTATTTTTTAGCCATAGCTTCCTTTCTTTCTTCCTGTTTCCTCTCACAATTCCTTAGAACCCCTAAAATTATGTTCCGCATAATTTCTTCCTTGACGACCCAACCCCAAATTCTACATATTGAAGCCCTAAATCCCTCATTTCTCTAATTTTAGGGTTTGCCCTATCTTTTTCGCTTCTCATCCCATCACCACCAAACTGGGCCACAAGGTTCAATTCCTAATTCTTCTCCCTTGTTCCTCTTGGACCGATCATCTCATTCTGCCTCCCCAACCCTGAAACCCTCATTTTTCTTTTTCCTTTTTCCTTAGAACGTCTCCAACCACTCGTCAAACACCCATTTCCCATATGAGTTTTGCCCAAATCCAAGTTTGCCCTAACTGACAAAGTTTCTGTTTCTTGTTTTCTACCAATTGCCAAAAAAAAAAAATGCTTTATGGTTGTTACACGTACAGGAGAAAAAATCATGGAGGAGGAACTTGCATCCCTCAAAACCAAACTTCAAGATCTGGATGACAAAATTCTCGATCTCAACCTTCAGCATTCAACCATGAACCGAAACCATTCTGGAGATGCTGGGTTCTATTCTGGCAATTTTCGTGGACCGAAGCTTGATTTTCCAGACTTTGATGGTATTGATCCGACTAGATGGATTTATAGGGAAGAGCAGTATTTCAGCTTGCATAATACTTTGGATAACAACAAAGTCCCGCTTGCATCTTTTCATTTGGAACATGAAGCTCTGCAATGGTTCCATTGGTACATCAAGGCTAATTTAGACCCAACATGGGCAGAATTGTGCACACTCCTTTGGAGCGCTTTGGCCCTAGTTCTTTTGATGACTTCACAGGAGCACTCACTAAACTGTACCAAATAGGCACTATAAGAGAATACCAGACAGAGTTTTAAAAATAAGCTAATCACACAGAGGGATTGTCTGATGAATTCTTCCGCAGTTGTTTTGTCAGTGGTTTGAAGGATGCACTTCGCTCGGAAGTCAAAATGTTCCAACCCACTACAATGATGGAAGCCCTTGGGTTGGCTAAGTTAGTGGAAGATAAGATTAGTGCTCTACAACGTTCCAGATCCAATTTTGTTCCATTAAGAAATACAGGTTCTAACAACCCTCAAGTCACGCCAGCTCCTAGAACTACTCCTATCAAGCACTTGTCTGAACCAAAGATGCGGGCTAGGAGAGAAAAGGGCTTTGTTATAATTATGATGAGAAATGGTCCCAAGGCCATAGATGTGTTCAACAAAAGCTCTATCTCTTGGATGTGGATTCTCCACATGAATTGGAAGAATATGTAGATGCTCATGAAATAGTGGATGATGAGGTCTAGCCTCAACAACCTGAACCTCCTTCACCAAAAGCTCAACGAGTGATATCTATCCATGCTTTGGCAGGAGTCACTACTCCACAAACCATGCAGGTCCAGGTTTTCTTCGAGAAGATCCCTCTTACTATACTCATTGATTCTGGTAGCACTCATAACTTTATTGACCCCCAAATAGCCAAACAGGCTGATTGCTTTGTACATCCCTGCTCTAGCTTTGAAGTCATGATTGCCAATGGGGGCACTTTACCTTGCAAAGGGAAATGTCGCAATGTGTGTCTCTCTATTAGAGATTATAACATGCGCTCTGACATGTTTTCCTTTCCCTTAGGTGGCTGTGATGTGGTTTTGGGCGCCCAATGGTTATGCACTCTGGGCCCCATTCTATGTGATTTTGCAGAACTTTGGATGCAGTTTTCAGCCGATGGGCAACAACACACTTTGAAAGGCTTACAACCAGGGTCTCTCAGCATCATCAGTTCACATTGTATGGAAAAACTTCTTAAGAAGAATTCACATGGTGTCATCGCTCAGCTCCATTCCATTCAGATGTAGCCATCAGCAGTCTCTAGTACTCCTGCAGATCTCCAACAAATTTTGGATAAGTATTCAGGTGTATTTGCTGAACCTATGGGATTAACCCCTTCTTTCCCAAAGGACCACCGTATTCAGCTCCTTCCTGGTAGTGTTCCACCCAACATCAGGCCCTATCGCTACCCATTTCATCAAAAGACCAAAATTGAGATGCTCATTTGTGACTTACTGAAGCAAGGTATTATTCGCCATAGTACCAGTTCCTTTTCTTTTCTAGTTCTGCTTGTCCACAAAAAAGATGGGTCATGGCGACTTTGCATTGATTTTTGAGCACTTAATCATCTCACTATAAAGGATAAGTTTCCCATTCCAGTTGTTGATGAACTTCTTGATGAGCTTCATGGGGCTCATGTTTTCTCCAAGTTGGATCTTCGTTCTGGGTATCATCAAATTCAGGTTAATGAGGAGGATATAGCTAAAATAGCCTTCCGCACACATGATGGTCACTATGAATTTTTAGTCATGCCCTTTGGCCTCACTAATGCTCCTTCAACATTTCAGGTAGTGATGAATAAAACATTTTGGCCATACCTCCAGAAATTCATTCTGGTCTTCTTTGATGATATCCTCATATATAGAAAAACATGGGCCGAGCTTCTCCATCATCTGGAGCTTCTAATGCAACTTCTCTCTGATCATCAACTCTGTCCAAAACTATCTAAAGGTGCGTTTGGCCTGGAGGAAGTGGAGTATCTTAGGCATATTGTTGCACACCAAGGGGATCAGGTGGATCCTACAAAAATAGATGCCATGAAAAATTGGCTGCATCCTAAAACTCTCAAGAGCCTTCAAGGTTTTTTGGGGCTGACTGGCTATTACCGCAAGTTTGTCAAGAATTATGGGAAAATTGCAGCACCATTGACAAATCTGTTAAAAAAGGATGCCTTTTCCTGGACCCATGTTGCTGAGAATGTGTTTGAACAACTGAAACAGGCTATGTGTAGTACACCTGTTCTCGCTATGCCATATTTTTCCAAGCCCTTCACTATTGAGAGTGATGCTTGTGGTAATGGATTGGGTGATTTTCTCCTTCAAGATGACCATCCTATTGCAGTCACTATCAAAACCCTTTCTGGTAAGAATCTAGCCCTCTCTACTTATGAAAAAGAAATGATGGTCATTTTGCATGCTGTACAGAAGTGGCGGCCATACCTCCTAGGGAGTCATTTTTGCATCAGGACCGATCACCAAAGTCTGAAATACTTCCTGGAACAATGGGTATCCTCCCCTACACAACAAAAATGGGTCAGCAAACTCATGGGGTATGATTATGAGATCAACTACAAGAAGGGTAAGGAGAATATTGTGGCAGATGCTCTTTCTCGCACATTTGATGATCAAGCTTCCCTTTTAGCTATTTCTATGCCAATTCCCAATTGGTTAGCATCTGTTCAGTAGGGCTATGTTAGTGACTCTTCTTTATCTCAAATCATTCACTAGCTTGCCAATAATCCTTCTGTTGTACCACATTACTCTTGTGATGGTGCTTCTCTCTGATACAAGGGTCATCTAGTGCTTCCTCAAAACCTAGATCTGTAATAGGCTATTTTTTATGAACTCCATGCTTCTCCTTTGGCAGGGCACTCAGGATTCCTCAAAACTTATGAGTGGGCAAGGCAAAACTGCTTTTGGAAAGGAATGAAATAGATGATTCAATAGATGGTGGCCGAATGTGATACTTGCCAACGCCACAAGGGTGAAATGACCCTCCTTCCTGGCTTGCTAGAACCATTGCCCATCCCTACATAGATTTGGAATGATATTTCTATGGATTTCATTGAAGGGCTTCCTAAATCAGGCGACAAGATAGTGATCTTGGTTGTGGTTGATTGTCTCTCTAAATATAGTCATTTTTGTGCCCTCAGCCACCCCTATAATGCCTCCTTAGTTGCACAAATCTTCATGGACCAGATCTTCCATCTTCATGGCCTCCCTTCTTCCATTGTCTCAGATCGTGATGCAACTTTTACCAGTCATTTTTGGACTGAACTATTTCAGCAAACAGGCACCAAACTGAAGATGAGTTTGGGCTATCACCCACAAACTGATGGTCAGACTGAAATTGTCAATAAATGCTTGGCAACTTATCTTCGCTACTTCACTTCTGAACAACAACATCAGTGTGCCAAGTGGCTTCCTTTAGCTAAATGGTGGTACAATACCTCTTACCACACTGCCTCTAAAATGAATCCATATGAAGCAGTCTATGGTCAGGCACCTCTAGTGCTCCTTCCCTACACTCCCAGTAGCTCACCAGTCCAGGCAGTTGACATAGTTCTCTGCACCAGGGATCAGATTCTTTGCACCTTACAAGATAATCTTCACATGGATCGTAATCGAATGAAATAGCAAGCAGATCAACACCATTCTGAGTGCTCATTTCAAGTTGGGGATATGGTTTTTCTTCATCTATAGCCATACAAGAAATCCTCCCTAAAGCTTAAAGGATGTCATAAGTTGGCCCCAAAATTTTATGGGCCTTATAAGGTTCTGCAGAAGATTGGTTCAGTTGCTTATAAACTGGAACTTCCTCCTTCTCGCATTCATCCTATATTTCACGTTTCTTGTCTAAAGCAAGTTCTTGGTACCAATGTCAGAGTACAAACTGCTCTCCTTGAAATGGATAAAGAAGGATCCATTATCTTGGAGCCGGAGGCAATCCTTGACCAGCGCACTCCTCAGCTTTTCTCTTGCTCTATATCTGAGGTCTTGATTCAATGGCATGGCATACAACCAGAGGATGCTACCTGGGAACCCCTTCTTCAGATTCAGCAACAATTTCCACACCTTAAGCTTTGAGGACAAAGCTTTTTTCTAAGAGAGAGGGGATGTTAGGAACCTGTGTGTTCCTTCTATTTATTTTTTTAGTGTAGTGTTTTTGGAGGCATATGCTTTGTAAGTCATCCCATGAGTATATTTTATTATCCCACACACATAGGTAGTATTAATTTTCTAGATCATACTTAGTATATAAGAGTAGGTTGAGGCCTTTGATGGGCACCGACAAATTTATTGTATTGAGCTTTCTCAAAGGAGGTTACCCCGTCAAAGTTGCCCACGATCAATAGATTCATTATGAGTTCTGTTATTGCTCTATATTCTGTTATTTCATGCATTCTCACCATATTGCTGTAAGGAGGTTCCTCTCACTATTTTGTAGAATTCAAGAAGAGAATGAGATTAAGGTCTAGGATTCCTAAGTCACTAGTGGAGAAGCACTATGAGGAAGTCTATTTTCTAGTTGATACAGATAACACTTATATCAAGGCAGTGACTCCTAGAATAACATGTTTAGTGCCATTTCCATATGAGATTAATGTTGATGAAGCATCAGCCACCATCACTGCACTACTAGCTGAGGCAATTGACACCACAGCAGAGAGATTTGGAAACTTTGATGAAGCTAATGCTAAGATCTCTAGAAGTTTGAATGAAGGAACTATGGAGAGGAAACGAAAGAAGATAGTGAAAAATCTGAAGAAAATGGTTGGCTTGGGTAGTGATGAAGAACCTAAGGATGCACCTCTAGGTCTGACCACTAGACAAGGTGAGGATATTTCTACTGAGGAGGAAGTTAGTGCATCAGATGAAGTTACAAAGAAAGCTAAGGGCAAGAAGCCATCAATTGTCATAGTAACCAAGCCTAGCCAAGCCAAACCCAAGGTTACACCTCCTACAACTAATTGTCCAAGGACAAGAGCATCTACTATCACTTCCCTAGTCAAAGTGCAAACAAAAGTGTATGGTAAGAGAAAAGTTGCAGAGAGTAGTTATGGTAAGGAAGCAAAGGTTTCTCCTAAGGCTGAGCCGAGTGAGCCAGCAAAAATACCAAGAAGGAAATTAAATCTAAGGCTAGATAGTGACGAGGATTTGATAGAAACTAATGAACCCACCAACATACCTACAACTCAATTAAAGAAACTAGCAAGCAACATTGATGAGGTATTGATACTTTGAGGAATTCAACAGGGTTAGCAACATTTAAGTTCATCAAATATGACAAGCTAAAAATAGCAGATAGGCACAAAGTTCAGGAAGCACTCTTGGACATGATGAGTACCTTCAAATTGACTCCTACAGAGATAGGAAATTATGTGCCTAATGAAATATATGACTTTCTATCAAGAAAATGGGAATTTGCACTTGCCACTGAAAGATAGGTCAGGGAAGGAACCCTAGCAAAGATAATTCCTGAGTTAACCTCTAAACAATTAACCAAATTCATAGAGGATTATAAGAGTAGGTTTGTTCCTAAACTCAGAGGATATGTTGTTCTCAAGAATGATATAGAAGGTGTAGTATAGCAAAGCACAAGGATTTGGAAAGAGATCTTTGGTCTTCTCATTCCAAAAGATAAGAAATCTCGTGAAGGGACATCCGAGAAAAAGACAAAATAAGTTGAAGAAAAGACTACCCCTAAACCACAAATACTTAAAGATCAAATTGCAGTAGAAAAGGACATGACCAAGGATGCATTAGATGCAACAAACTCTGTTGATCTAACTATAGACAGTCCTATGGATTATATAGTTGATGATCCAAGCAATTTGAATGCCGAGGAACAACATATGCCAAGTTGAAAAGACACTAATTCACCTATTAAGGCAGTTGATACTGAAGAAGAAAAGTCCACAGCATCTGGTGATAAAATTGAAGTTGTCAGTATTCAACAAAGTGAAGGGAAACAACAAGCAAATGAACAAGAGGTAACTTCACAAGATCCACCTATTTTAGAGGTTGTGAAGACAGTTTTAGATAATGGAGTAGTAACAACAGATGTTGTTGATAAGCCTAAAGAAGAAGAGGCAGCACGAGTGTTGGTTGAGGTACCACACTGTGCATCATCCACTCCCATAGATCCTAAAACCAGTGGTATGCCAAATCCACAGGCTGTATTGACATAATTGAAGGAGGCATTGGAGACTGAGAGTGTCCAAGGGAAAGATATTATCCTGCCGAGCATAAGTTCTCCAGAAATGAAGAAGAAGAAGATCTTGAAGAAGAAGTCATAGATTTTAGATGTATCACTGGATGAAGTCATTGTGATTCCACAATGGGATCCTAATGAGTTATCTTTTTAACAAATTGGGACTCTTCAAGAGTTACTTAAAAGGAAGAAGAGACAAGAAGAGATGAAGATAGAACAAAAGAAAAAGTAGGTGTTGCACGACATCAAAGACATATTTACAAAGGCTTTTGACTTAGAGGATGAAATGCCTCAAGCTCCAATAATAGATCAACTAGTCACCATTGTATAGAAAGTAACAGATGAGGACATAAACAACAATGAGAAGCTTCTACAATGGTCCCAGAGAAGATTTGAGAGAAAAGTTCTAGAGAAGATCTCAGAAGAGATAGCAACAAAACAGGTTGAACTTTCTGTTCTTGTAGAAACCTTAGAGAAAGTTACAGCCAATGTTTATTCTTTATATAAGAAATTATGTGATGTTGAATTTTTCACAAAGGATAATTTACAGCTTGTTGAGAAGCTACAGTTAGATTTGAGATCAACTGGTACTACTTTAGGTAAAGATACTACCTCTAGTTCATTACATTTTAATAAGTTGATAAATGCACAAAGGAGAATAGCCGAGCTTATGGGTGAAGATGGTCACATAAGGGCCAATTTGATAACTACTTAGACAAGCTTTTTGCCTCATTTGGAGGTAATACGGAAGGAACTTTTGAAAGCTAAGGAGTTATCACAGAGCAGTGTAAATCTATCGACTACAGAGAGTTTAGTGAGTCTAGCTGGTGAGCTAGAAATAAAACTAGAGGTTATGAAGGTTGCAAAGGAAAGCAGGGATATAACATTTGAATCCACACTACAACTTCATAAGAAATTTTTGGATAAGTACAACTTAACCTCGCCAACAATTAGTTACAAAAACAAGGGGGAAGTTAGTACTACGAAAGGAGGAAGTTAAAGGATACATCAATATAGCAAAGGTACACTTGTATATAATTTTTGAAGGCATTGTAAACTTTTGTATAAGTATATTCCTAGGGAGAGTACTTAGCGTACTTAGGCAATATTTTGATGAAATGTACAGAAGTAATGATAAGTGTTTTTGCCACTAATATCAAAGGGGGAGATTGTTAATCTCTAAGTTCTATTGATGATTAGTGCCCAACACTTAGTCATTTCATTAGGCAGTTTTAGTTGACTATCACTGTGGCCGAGATAAAACTATACAAGGCCAAGCAACATTGCCGAGCATTTTTTCAGTATGCTTAGTTACATTGCTGAGCTGAGTTACATTGCCAAGCTGAGTAGACAGGGATGTTAAATGTCGAGCAAGACAATTTTTGTATACTTGTCAGGAATGATACAAACTTCAAGGATAAGTGATTCGGCTGACTTGTATAAGCTTTTTGGGCCCACTAATGTATGCATTTAATATTATTATACGGAGTTAGTTATGCATTTAATTTTTTTATCCTATTCATGACTCATTGTAAGCATTAATTGTTTTACCATCAAGGCATGGATATCAGATCTTGATTGTTGATCTAGATCTCACTATCAGATCTAAATAGGTGTATTAGATTGCTTCTGAACCCTATTTTTTGTATGTGTATGGTGTGTGGTGACTGCATTTCTCAGAAGTAAAATGCACAGAGGGTTATTTTTTTCAGAAGCAGAGATCAAGCAGAGCATAACATAGTGAACAATAGAGTAAAGGTATATCAGATTATAAGATCAGAAGAGATACTGAAAAGAGGAGATCTGTCATGAGCATCAAAGTGCATATTGAAGGATCAATACTTGAGAATTTTTAATCATTGTATCAGGTGAAAATCACTTAACGGAGTGGTTTTAGTAGGCCTTTATTTATTTCTTAATAGAGTGCTTGCTTCATTGTAAGTTTAAATCCTATAATAGGGTAGATTGTAATGATCTAAAGCTCTTAATTGGGCAGACCTCTAACAGGGTAGATTACATTTTGTTATCAAACATTGTAACCTTAACATGTACACTTTATTACTGTAGTAGTGGAGACTTTTGTGGGTGTCATCTCTACCCCAGTTTTACCTATTTGGGTTTTTGGGTTACCAAGTTATTGTGTAATGTGTTATTTATTTCATGGTGTGGATGCTATTTGAGATTACATTAGATTCATTTATGTATGAATGTGGATCAATTTATTTTAAGTGTTTAATTTTGAAGATCTGATTAAACCCCCCCTCTTAGTATCTTGCTTTCCCATTATTGTATTTCCAACAAAGATATCTCAGAATCCTTTTGATAGCCATCAAATGATTCTCTCTAGGATTAGCTGAAAACCTTACAATAATACCAACTTCTAATGCAATATCAGGTCTAGTGTGAACAACATATTGGCGTTTACCAATCATGGATCTGTAGGTAGTCTGATTTACCTCCTTTGAAGTAGCATCCTTAGACAACTTATATCTAGTAGGTATGGGTATTCCAACTGGTCTGGAGTCTTCCATACCAAATTTCTTCAGTATCTGTTTGATGTATTTAGACTGAGTAATGTAGATAGCATCATTCATCTGATAAACTTGTAAACCAACAAATAATTTGATTTTACCAAACATAGACATCTCAAATTCCTTACTGATAGCTTTAGAGAATGCTTTGCATAAGTCATCATATCCAGTGAATAGTATATCATCAACAAACATCTCTGGTAATGGTATCTTGTTCTGAGGTCCTTCTTTGATATACAAGCTACTATTTTCATTATTTCTCTGAAATCCAATACTTACTAGATAACCATGCAATCTTTCATACCAGGGTCTTGGAGCTTGCTTCAGTCCATACAAGGCTTTGTGTAGTTTGAAAACCATATTCCTTTTGTTAGGATCAACAAAACCTTAAGGTTTTCTCAATATAAACTTCCTCTTCTATAATTTCATTCAAGAATGCAGTTTTTACATCCATTTGGTATACCTTGTATCCTTTGTGTGCAACATATGCCATAATAGTTCTGACTCCTTCAAATCTTGCAACATGAGAAATAGTTTCTCCATAATTAATACCCTATTCCTGAGCATATCCTTTACATACTAATCTTGCTTTGTTTCTGGAAACTTCACCTTTTTCAGTCATCTTGTTTCTGAAAACACACTTAGTACCAATCACATTATTATCTTTTGGTCTAGGTACAAGAGTATAGGTTTTCTTCTTTTCTATATTCTCAATTTATTCATTCATGGCTTCTATCCAAATTTCATAATTCAATGTATCTTTAATATATCTAGGTTCAATCTCACTAATAAAACATGTACCTTTAATTTTGTTCCTTGTCATTACACCTTGTGTCTTATCTCCAATTATTTTATCAGGTGCATGATGCCTTATGACATATTTTTTAAGTACGGGATCCTTGCTTCTTGATTCTGGGCTTGTTCCACTTGGTTCAACATGCTCAAATATTCTGGTATCCTCTTCTGTCTGAATCTGAGGTCGCACTATCTATGACTCAGGTTCCTCTGTCTGTGACTCGAGCTCCTCTTTCTGAGACTCAGTTCCCTCTGTTTGTGATTCAATTTCCTCTACTAGTAGCTCGGGTTGCACAAGCTACAACTCGAGTTGAATTGTTTGAGTTTGTGTAGATGAATTCAATGGTTGATAGGGATGTTTTCCAATCACCATTGCTTATGTCGTAGGTATAGTATCGGGTTCATAATACACAAATTTTATGTAATCCTTAGGCTCTTTACTGCTCTGTTCTTCACATCTTTCTGAAAACTCATCAATCCTCACATGTACACTTCTAAAAATTTATGAGTAGTAAGATTCAAAGATTTATATGCTTTGCTTTTATAGGAGTAGCCTAGGAATATACCTTCATCACCTTTTACATCAAAATTTCCTTTTTTTTCTTCCTTCAAGATGTAACATTTACTTCCAAATACCTTGAAATAACAAACATTGGGTTAATAGCCATACCATAACTCAAAAGGTGTCTGATCAGTACCTTTGTTTAGTTGAACTCAGTTCAAGGTGTGTACTACAGTGTTGATGGCTTCCTTCCAGTATTTGGTAGAAACATTCTTTTCATTCATTAAGGTTCTTGCACAATGCATAATGGATCTATTTCTTCTTTTTGCTATCCCATTATGTTGTGGTGTACCTAGGGCAGAGACTTGTTTCTTGATTCCTCTTTCATTGCAGAATTCATTGAACTCATTTAAGTTTCTTTCCTATTTCCTTCTCAACTCTGGCAAGGTACCACTTAAATTTCTAAAAATCTTCTAATTTTTCTTTGAGAAACATAGCAGTCATCATTTGGGAATGATCATCAACAAATATAATGAAACAATTCTCACTTATGTATGTTGTCATTTCGATTGGTCCACACAAATTTGAATGCACTAACTCCAAGACTTCTTCTGTATTGTAAGTCTTTCTCTTGAAACTAGTCTTTCCCATCTTCCCAATTTGACATTGTTTACATATTGCTAATTCAGTTTTCTTCAAAACACGAATACCTCTTAATATTTTGTTCTTTCTTATGTTCACCAATTTATCAAAGTTCACATGACATAACCTTTTATGCCATAACTAACTTTCTTCTACTTGTGCAATAAAACATGAACTTTTAGTGAGATCAACATATAATAGGTTACCTTTTGTTTTCCTTCCTATTCCAACTAGGTTTCCCTTAACATCTAGGAGCTTGGCCTTACCATTCATGAATTCTACCTTGAAACCAATATTATTCAGCTGTGCCACACTTAGTAGATTACCCCTTAGTCCTTCAACCCAATAAGCATTATCACATTTGATTGTTTCAGTTAGAGAAATGAAACCTTTACCTTTCACATAGCAAGGTTCATCATTCCCAAAACTGACACTCCCACCATCATAGTGCTCAAGATGTTCAAACTTGGTTTTATCACTAGTCATGTGGTGAGACAAGCCACTATCAATTATCCAACTGTAATTAATATGAGAGAACAATGCATTCTTATCATTGTCTTCATTGTTTGAGTCATCCTTAATAGCAATGTAAACCATTTCATCTTCATCTTCATCACTATAAGAATCTTTTTCAATATAAAAATATTTCTTACCTTTGTCCTTGTATCTTTTGTAGCTTGTGAAATCTTTCTTTCTTTTGTAATTATTAAACTTTCTCTCACCTTTGTCTTCTTTGTTTGGACACTTAGCAGTAATTTGACCAACCTCATTACATGAAAAGAAAATCAATCATACTCTTTCTTTGTATTTACCTTTTCCTTTGGAAGCTCTCTTTTCAAGTAGTGCTTCAATGATTTCTAGGTCTTCATCATCAGAATCATCATCCTTTTTTCCTTTTTTCTATCTTGCCAAGTTTCAATTTAGCTTTGAATGTAGACTTAAGATTGCTACAATTAGGAGAATAATTGTCAAAATTTTACAATTCAAAAGTTGTAAACCCTCCAACCAATGCATCTAAACTTACTTTATTACTACACCTCATCTCTTGAATAGATGAAACTCTAATTGCATAGATAGGGAGTAAAGTTCTCAATACCTTACTAACCAATCTTATGTCTTCAATCACTCCACTAGAAGCTTTGATGGCACTTACACTTTTCTTGATTCTTTCATTGTATTTTGTAATGTCTTCTCTTTATTTCATTTTCATTTGATCAAATTTCCCTATGAGACTCACTACTTTGGCTCTCTTTACATTGAAATCTCCTCCATGAACATCATGCAATTTGTTCCACATATCAAAGGCAATAGGGTAGTCCTTGACTTCATCAAATTTGGAATAGCTGAGTGCAAAGGCTATATCAATCATCATTATGTTATGATGCTTCATGTATATCATATGATCCATAGTCAATGGTCTCGGTGATTTCACATACCTATGGTCCAAGAATTTCAAACCATTATCTCCAATAGTAGATAGACATAGCCTCATCAACTTTGGCCATGCAGTGAAGTTGTCTTTGTTAAGCTTGGGGATCTCCCTTCTGTAAGACATCTCTGATCTTTATCTTAGGCCTTTAAACATTCCCTGAAAGCACCAAATGCTCTGATACCAATTGTTGGAAATGAGTTGAGTAGCTGAGAGGGGAGGGGTGAATCAGTTACCACAAAGAAATCATGTCCCTTAGATGTCTTAAACAAGTTTATCATTGTTGCTCGGTTAACACAGATATTCTACTATCACTTGGTTAACATAGAAAATCTTGAGATATTAACTATGATTATCCTTTAGTAATTAATTGCAGAAGTAGAAAGCATAAAGAAAATAACATGCAAACAAATAACACCAAGATTTAACATGGAAACCCAATATGGGAAAACCCACCAATTGCAACTAGTTGTACTATTTTTCAGTCTTCTAAAGTGAGCCTTGTTAGGAGCCAACCCTATTAAAGGTTACAGTAACACATTGTTAGGTGTGACCCTATTAGAGGATTTATTCACCCTATAAGGAGTGGCCTTGGGAGAGGTCTTCAAACACTTCAATGTAGAAATGTCACGTTGTTAGAGGATTTACAAAACACTATTAAGTCTACTCTATTAAGAGATTTGGATCACTGCTACAATTCTTAGAGAGTAACAATGGATTGACCTATTTGACGAAGAAACTATATTTTTTGATTCAGATCTTTATTCTGGTTTTACTACTGGATCCTCACTGATCAGATATTCTATTGCAGTTGTGTCTGTTCTTTCCTTAATTAGAATCCCATCTGATTTCACCTTCACTCTTCATATCAAAATCATATCTTTCACTTATTCCTTGCACATATTCAATCCACACTTGACCTAGTATATATATAATAAGCCTTGTCAAGTCAACTTTAATATCATTCCAAATAAATAATAAAACTCATGTGTGTCGGTTGCATAAAACCAATAAATCATAAAATGTAAACTGATGTTAGTTAGCTGACACTAACTGTTTAACTCGGTCAACACTGAAGTCCTTCAACGCTCGACCAACACTGTAATGCCCGAAGAACACTTTAATACTTGAGTGAACTTTGTTAGAATTGAAAATCACTTTGGTCCTCTTCAATTTCCGAGAGAGCATGGAAATCAATTACTGTGCTCGGATAGGATTAGACATTTGTGTAAACATCACTACATTTGTCTAAACATCAATGACAATACACAATTGAATAATTGTCATAAACATATGCATCATTCAATATTAAACACACTTAATTACAATCAAATGGTTGATATTTTTTCCTAAACTAAATTTGTATTTATTATTAAATAGTTTTCTTGTATCAAATTATACTATTTTTTTCTTAAACAAATTCTTCAAAAAGCTACTAATAAGCTAGTATCTTCAAAAACTTTAAAATTAAAAGGACATGTTAAACACCATACTTATGACATGGTTCTATAATGTAACACAAAATCATTAAACCATACAACATTAAAAGTTTTACAATAAAATTCAACTTATGGGAAGGAAACAATGTAGTAAATTTTTAATAATTTCTATTGTTAAACTTCAATATTAACAACAATTTCTCTCCTATAGTTAAGCATAATTTATGGTTGTATGTAGCGAAAGGTTTTAAATATTTATAAAATTTGTAGAGAATGTTTATTCACTAATTACATTAACTATATATTTACTAACAAAATGTTTATTAAATATTTAAGATACCTTGCAATTCATTTCAAAAATATACAGAGTGTTGAGTTCCAATAGTAATATTTAGAGAAGGATCAACTAAGTTGGTCTACAACTATTTGTAACATATATAAAATAATCTCTATATTATATTTTGTATCCATCTACTGATCTATAATTTATGAATGCAATTAGAACCTTGCACATTTCATCTTTTTTAGTTATTGTATGAATTTCCATGTGGTGGTATTGGTTTCAAAGAAGGCTAATGTAATTACATACATCTCCTCATTCTTAATATATTATATTTCTACAACCTAACCATGTTTTTCATTTAAATGAGTGTTTTATTATTTTTAACTCAAATTCACATGATTGTTATTTTATATTTATAAAATACCCCTTTTTCAATTTTCCAATATTTCAACAACATCCATTGAATATTTGTCTAGGTAACTATTATAGACTGAATTTGCGCCTCTGATCTCAAGCTCTCTTGGTCTTGATAATCAGGTATAACAAGGGAATCATCTCAAGGTTGTGGGACCTTATGCTAACCGAGATGAGACCTCCAGATTCTAGGCTGGTTCCTCTTGGATAATCACCTTAATTTGCTTCTTTTACAAGAAAGTAAACTTTGGAGGGAAAGGGATAGAAGGAGTGCATGAAAGGGAAAATACATGAAAGCAAACCACCTACTAGGTGATACACCAAAATTAGGGTTTTGATCTCAGTATAGAGGAATGAAACCAATGGAGGAATCAGGCCTAATAAGTCACAAATCACTAGATAACCTTGCATAAGTATTTCATAGGAAGGTCTGAACTGAGGACTTGACCTATGACCTGCAAACAAACATCCTTTTCTGCGACTAGGTGTAGGAATGAGACAAGACTGCTAGGGGTTGAACTATACCCACAAAACATCTAGATCGGATCAAACACAATAACACACAAAATTATAGAAAATGAGAGGGACTAGGAACCCCAATTTCCATTAATAACATTCATAAACTTCAATCCAATAAGAGATGATCAAGATAGTGAAGACAAGGATAGAAAAAATATCGCAAGTTCCTCAAGAATATCTTAATCATCAATGGGAATCACAAATGAAAGAAACCACAAAGGGAAGAAAGATTGCCACAAATTGGTCTCTGAGAGAAAAATCTCCTCACAATTGCCAATTCTGAGCACTAAGGCTCCCAAAAAACTTTAAATACCACACTCAACTGCACGCAGGCAGGAGTCCCAAAAAACCTAACCAGGGTTATAGATTTTACAATAGAATAATCTACCCTAGAACAAAATCCAATCCGGTCATAAATGTGCTCCAAGGATGAACCTCGATCAGATCAGATTTGATCTTTTTCTTTGCGCCCATCCCTGTACTTGATCATGCCTGCAGACAAGAAACTCGGGTCCATCACTTCTACTCTGCAAGTAGGCCTTGGCATGAATGCTCACCAACTGATCATATCTTCCCAGGACAAGAAATGACCCCTGACGGCCATGGTCCTATCCCTCTAAAAGAGTCACAAAAGTCTCTAATTTGCAATAACTGTTCTGCAGCCCCCAAAAATTCATCCGCTGACCTTTTTGAAAAATCTGATTTCTAGCGGTCTCTGAAAAGATTTGATTATCCCCTTTGAAAAATATCTTTTCTTTTACTCAGTCGCACCCTGAATCTTGTTTCCTTTTCTGTCGATATTGAAACAAATCTAATCAGAGATCGACAGACAGTTCTGGGCTCTGAAACCTTCATCTACCTCATCATCGCACAGTCGCAGGCTGCGTTAAACTGACCTTTTGATTCTGCGTGATTGCGCGACATTGCTTTTCTTTATTACACATTTTGTTCAGTCGCGCACTCGCTCAGCTCTTTACTCTATTTTTATTTCATGCGCGAGTGCGCGACAGCATCTGCTCTGTATTCGGTTACGCACTCGCGAGCCGCATCCCTTTACCTTTTCTTGTCCAGCGACTGTGCGATGACCATCCTCTTTACTCATCGCACACTCGCGGGCCTAAAAAATTCTCCTTATAACTGATTGCGAGTGAGCGATGCTTTCTTTTTCTTCACTTTTCACCTAGTCGCGAGCTGCATTCTGTTGATCTTTATGGCTCGGCGACTGCGCGATGATTTTCCTCCTCTAGCTCATTGTAGATCCGCAGAGCTGTTGCCCTTTTATCTTTACTACTCCGCGACTGCACGATGAGCCACCTTCTTTCCTCAGTCGCACACTCGAGAGTGCCTTTTCTTTTGTCCCTTTTGATCGGTGAGTGCGCGATGAGGCCTTTCTCATTTCTCATCGCACACTCGCGAGCTGCAGCCCAACCACCAAAAGACATCACGATTGCGCGATGACCACTTAAACACCGAACCTACTCACTCGCGCATGAAACATAACTTGATAAGGGTAAGTCACGACTGCGTGATGACCATCTTAAACAACTCATCGTGCAGTCGCGCAACTTAAAGGCTTTGATTAACATGGATAGCGACTACGTGATATGACAAAAAAGTAGGATTTGAAAAGGGGCCTTGGCCACTTTTTGGCGGAAAACACAGAATTAGGCCAAATTGCATAGGATGGGAAAATTTGGACAAAATTTTGGCGACTTCTGCGGGATGTCAGCCTGCTAGACATGAAAACCATTGGCCTTGACATATCCATTGGGCATAGAGTCACTTCTGAACACAAAACTTGACAGGGCAAAACTGTGCACGTGCACTTCTTGGAAAATAGGAAACTACTCTAAAAAGCTAGAAGAAAAGGGAAACCTAACCTAAAACTAAACTAACCAGTGCAGAAGCTGGCTAAACAAAACCATTCACTGGTTGTGAAAAATAGCTACCCTTCCTCATCAGGACATTTTGCATTGAGTGCACAAGGGTAACTGTAAGAACTAGAGGCACATAAAGGTTTATCAAATAATTAAGACTTGCCTCTGTAAAAATGAGATCAAGTTTACCTTCCTCTGATTGATCATATGGAGGGGCCTCGGTAAACTCCTTCTGGGCCAAGTACCTAATGGGGCAGCCTCTTGAAAGTGTGACGGTAGTACCTTCCTTGATGGTTTCCTTTTTATCTTCATGGTTATCTTCCATCTTGGATAGCCATGTTAAGTCATCATCCTTAGTCAGGGGACTATTATCCTCTTCTTTTGAATAGGCCAGGGGCTCATCAAGGTTGCTAACATCTTGAGGATATGAGACCGTCTCCAACTCTTGCTCATGCAGCAGTCCTTCTGAAGGAGAGAAATCTAAGACCAGGCCTCTTTCCATAGGCACACAACCTTGAACCTCCATTCCAAGGAATAGGGGCTCATCACTCAATTTATCACAAAAGGCCTCCATGATACAAGAGAAATCAAGCTCCTCAGGGCCTTTGTCTATGTTCCTTTCTTGGAACAGCTCCTCTATTTCTTTTTCATTCTGCTCAAAACCAGGCAGCAGAGAAAACAAAAGCACAGAATCCTTTTGTGTATCAACCTCCTGTTGATGGTGAACCTCTTGTTCTGATTGATCCTCACCCATCGGTGATGGTATGGTCTCTTCTTCATCATCAACAAAGAGGGAAGGCTCATCAAACAAATCAGCCAAGAACACAGGCTGGGCATCCATTTCCTCCTCCACCACTTGTGGTCCCTCCTCATCACAGTCATCACTCTGCACTGATACCTCAGATTCCCTCCCCTCATTGCATGAAAGCTCATTTACCATAGGTCCCTACTCGGATAATAGAGTAGTATCCTTGAAAAGACTTGGCATCTGATAGCCAGGAGGTAGAGTCCATTGGGGTATCCTCCATATTTGATCATCTTGAGAGACCAGAGGGGCCTCCTGGGATAAACAACCTTTTTGAATAGGTTGCTCTTGCAGAGTGGTAGGCTGAATCTCAAGCACAAGCTCTTGAAAGTAATTTTTTTCCTTGAAACTTGGGATATGAAATTGAGAGGGCTCAGGGGTGGACATAGAAGGTTTAGACAAATGGGTCCCCCAACTTGGGATCTTAGGCCTAAGAGCCTCCCGTTCAGCAATTTGTGATTTCAGCCTTGCTGTCTCAATGCTAGCTCTATGATTGATCTCTTCTTGGAATTGTCTCATTTATTGCTCATTAATCATTTTTTGCTTACCAATTAGAGCCTCCTTTGTTTGATAAGGGATGAACCCTTGCTCATAACTTTGAGCCTCCATCTCTTGTTGCTCCCTGATTTCAGATACTTGCTTGACTAGGTCAAGCAATTTCTCTTTCAGCTCTTCTTGTGCTTTCATGAAATCTGATTTCAGGGTCTGTTGCCAATTGGGCTGAGAAGGGGGGGGTGAGTGGTAAATAGGAGGGGGTAGCTGGCTTTGCATTTGCAACTGTGCCCTTTGTGCCCATGGCCTATCTTGTTTGAGGGATTTTTCATAGTCTTGCATGAGGGCATATTCATTTGGGGCATGCCGGATGTAATGACGGCCTTGTGCATCTGCATAGAAGCTTGGGATAAAAGCAGGGGTGGGTGGGTGGCAAGGCTAATGACCAGCCCATTAAGCATTTCTCTCATGATAGGATGGTGAATAACCTGACTGTCCATAATAACTTGACATGTCTACTCATATAACTAACTGGAATTTTAAAATGGAAGATTTTGAAATATACTAGCACTTGATCTTCGAAACTAGTATAATTTCCAAAGTCGCCAGATGTGCTTAGAACTTGCCTCCAAAAGGAAGAAAATACTACTGTCCACACCAAACACCAGTCATAAAAACTTTGAAAAGAACTTAAAATCATCTCTTGGTCCCACCGGGCGTGCCAGAAATGTTATACACTGAATTTGCGCCTCTGATCTCAAGCTCTCTTGGTCTTGATAATCTAGTATAAAAAGGGAATCATCTCAAGGTTGTGGGACCTTATGCTAACCGAGATGAGATCTCCAGATTCTAGGCTGGTTCCTCTTGGATAATCACCTTAATTTTCTTCTTTTACAGGAAAGTAAACTTTGGAGGGAAAGGGATAGAAGGAGTGCATGAAAGGGAAAATACATGAAAGCAAACTACCTACTAGGTGATACACCAAAATTAGGGTTTGGATCTCAGTATAGAGGAATGAAACCAATGGAGGAATCAGGCCTAATAAGTCACAACTCACTAGATAAGCTTGCATAAGTATTTCATAGGAAGGTCTGAACTGAGGACTCGACCTATGACCTGCAAACAAATATCCTTTTCTGCAACTAGGTGTAGGAATGAGACAAGACTGCTAGGGGTTGAAGTATACCCACAAAACATCTAGATCGGATCAAACATGATAACACACAAAATTACAGAAAATGAGAGGGACTAGGAACCCCAATTTCCATTAATAACATTCATAAACTTCAATCCAATAAGAGATGATCAAGATAGTGAAGACAAGGATAGAACAAATATCGCAAGTGCCTTAAGAATATCTTAATCATCAATGGGAATCACAAATGCAAGAAACCACAAAGGGCAGAAAGATTGCCACAAATTGGTCTCTGAGAGAAAAATCTCCTCACAATTGCCAATTCTGAGCACTAAGGTTCCAAAAAAACTTCAAATACCACACTCAACTGCACGCAGGCAGGAGTCCCAAAAAACCTAACCAGGGTTACAGATTTTACAATAGAATAATCCGCCCTAGAACAAAATCCAATCCAGTCATAAATGTGCCCCAAGGATGAACCTCGATCAGATCAGATTTGATCTTTTTCTTTGCGCCCATCCCTGTACTTGATCATGCCTGCAGACAAGAAACCCGGGTCCATCAGTTCTACTCTGCAAGTAGGCCTTGCCATGAATGCTCACCAAATGATCATATCTTCCCAGGACAAGAAATGACCCCTGACGGCCGTGGTCCTATCCCTCTAAAAGAGTCACAAAAGTCTCTGATTTGCAATAACTGTTCTGCAGCCCCCAAAAATTCATCCATTGACCTTTTTCAAAAATCTGATCTTTCATCTGTAAAGTATCTGATTTCTAGCGGTCTCTGAAAAGATCTGATTATCCCCTTTGAAAAATATCTTTTCTTTTACTCGGTCAAACCCTGAATCTTCTTTCCTTTTCTACCGATATTGAAACAAATCTAATCGGAGATCAACAGACAGTTCTGGGCTCTGAAACCTTCATCTACCTCATCATCGCATAGTCGCAGGCTGCGTTAAACTGACCTTTTGATTCTGCGCGACTGCGCGACATTGCTTTTCTTTATTACACATTTTGTTCGGTCATGCACTCGCTCAGCTCTTTACTCTATTTTTATTTCATGCGCGAGTGCGCGATAGCATCTGCTCTCCATTCGGTCGTGCACTCGCGAGCCACATCCCTTTACCTTTTCTTGTCCAGCGACTGTGCGATGACCATCCTCTTTACTCATCGCACACTCGTGGGCCTGAAAAATTCTCCTGATAACTGATTGCGAGTGAGCGATGCTTTCTTTTTCTTCACTTGTCTCCTAGTCGCGAGCTGCATTCTGTTGATCTTTATGGCTCGGCGACTGCGCGATGATTTTCCTCCTCCAGCTCGTCGCAGATCCGTAGAGCTGTTCCCCTTTTATCTTTATTGCTCCGCGACTGCGCGATGAGCCACCTTCTTTCCTCGGTCGCACACTCGCAGGTGCCTTTTCTTTTGTCCCTTTTGATCGGTGAGTGCGCGATGAGGCCTTTCTCATTGCTCGTCGCACACTCGCGAGCTGCAGCCCAACCACCAAAAGACATCGCGACTACGCAATGACCACTTAAACACCGAACCTGCTCACTCGCGCATGAAACATAACTTGATAAGGGTAAGTCGCGACTGCGCGATGACCATCTTAAACAACTCATCATGCAGTCGTGCAACTTAAAGGCTTTGATTAACATGGATAGCGACTGCGCGATATGACAAAAAAGCAGGATTTGAAAAGGGGCCTTCGCCACTTTTTGGCAGAAAACACAGAATTAGGCTAAATTGCATAAGATGGGAAAATTTGGGCAACAGTAACAAATCATGTAATAGAAATAAGGTAGCACCACACAACTAAGAGGGGAAGGGGGCTGAGGGAGTGGGGTGAATCAATTGTGTCCAAATTCACAAACATAAACCAACTTAGCATAACATGATCCTTAAACCATAGATATGATAATTAAGCATGAAATCAATGATCCACAACAACACATAAACACATAACACCCACATGTTTGCATGGAAACCCTGTTAGGGGAAAAAACACAATGAGGATGGAACTCACAAGAAGATGTACTCTTTTGAAATTACTATACCCTATTGGGAGTATTAAAATGGGAATGGACATACATTTAGGCACACTACCTAGAGCTCACTACTCAAATACAACAAGGGATACAACCCAAAGGAAGTCTCACTACCTTAAAACAATAAAATTGATGCAGTCCACAGCGGAAAAAAATCCAGAAATCATGACCTAACTAATAACATTTTCATTATGTATGTTTTGTTCTAGTGAAGTACATAAACCATTAGATCTTTTTGTCAATTATATATTGCACTCATACCTCTTCGCATACCTATATATTCATCTACTCGCACTCTCTCACACAATCCATAGTGGGATACAATAACACTTATATAATTCATTAATCTTGAAGAAATAAATAAGGTTAATAAAACCCTTAACACCTAGTTATAAAATATATAATTAGTTATAATACAACCTTCAATATGATCATTGATGAAAATGCATTGGACCAAAATCTTCATCCTTGAACAAGCAACAAATGCAATAATTATTCCTAGATCCTTCGCAACATGCTACATCATCATATCACCCAAGAAAATGAAGAAATGAGCTCACCAACTGAAAAGGACTACATGCGATCACACCAATCAATGTGATCCAATAACATGAATATAATATTCTCTAAAAACCTCATGGAGAACCATGAAATGCCATAGTAACATTCTCAACAAATCTATTCTCTCAAATCATCAGCAATTGTGAATTTAACCTCAAGAACACAATAAGAACCTTTGTTAATCAAGAAACAAAGCTTGTGATCCTCCAAATCGTGAACCAATTGAGTTGAGAACACAGATCCATTTCCTAAACACACCATAAGGTCCACAACAAAATATTGCAATACTTAACCTGACTGATTCAAAAACTAAAACATTATCACCACTGAACATCTCTGAATACCTGTAGCAACTCAAAAACCAATATCTCAATCAAATTAAAAATTGAAACACGGTCACCATTGAACATCTCAAAATACTTGTACCAACTCAAAAACCAATATCTCACACAAATTATCATGCAAACCTCTGTAAATTGAAATAAATCAAATATAGACATCCCTAAAACCAACCATATGTTTTCAACATCTAATCTTTAATACAATAGTCATACCAAACTAAATATTTCTCTGAACATCTGAGGAACACTATCTCAAATAGTAGAAATAAGTTGACATTAATGACAAAAAAATAATATCAACACATATATGCATTATATCTCAACAATTTTCCAACAATCTCCCCCTTTGGCATTGATGGCAACATATGGTGTGAAAACTAATCAATACACAAATAAATCAAAAATCACCCCTTGGGATCATAAATAAAAATACTACCAACAATATCAACAATAAAGTCAAAAAATATCCCTCAAGACAAACTGATAAGCCTCAAGACTAACTACCCCTCTATGTAGTAGCAACTAAAAACATCAATCTAGAAAATTATATCTCTATAAGAGCACTAGACTGATGCAAACCAATGCATCTTAGTTCTGATCAGGAGGGGAAATTACCCCTAGCTTACCTCAGAGATACTCAAAATTATCCTTAGGAAAGAACATCATGAGAATATCTATAATCTGCTCCTTCAGAGACACAAATTCCAATCTGATTTCCTTCTCACTGACCTTCTCACTAAGGAAATGATACTTGATAGATATATGATTTGTCTTTGAATGTAACACTAGATTCTTTGATATACTAAATACACTTGAATTATCACAATAGATGGAAATCAACTCATTTTATTCAATTTTGATATCCTTTAACATTTATTTTATCCATACCACTTTTATTGGAAGTCTAAAATGGGAAAGCAGTAACTGAGAGGGGGGTGAATGAGATCTATAAAACTTATACCAATTCAAACAAACTGATTCAACCATTTATTCATAAACATAAACTAAAATGCTATAAAGATTTCACATCTAATTATGAACACATAACACAGAGATTTTGGTAACCCATAAACCCTTCAAGGTAAAACTAGGGTGGGGATGACACCCACAAATCTTCACTATTGCAATAATAGAGTGTGTTTATTAGGACTATAAGGTTTTGATCACTTATGATGATCTACCCTGTGAGGGGTCTTCCCTATTAAGAGCTTACAGACCTATGCAATCTACCTTGTTAAAGGATTTAAACTTACAAAAAAGTAAGCACTCGGTTAAGTGATTTACAAAGGCCTATTAGGACCACTTTGTTAAGAGATTTACCTTGATTCACTTGTTAGAATATATCAGTACCTGATCCTTTAGTTTGTACTAAAAAAGGTGATAACGGATCTACTACCTCCAACAATTAACTGATCTCTCCATTTGATTTATCTCTTCACTGCTCTGGTCGGTCACTCTATCTAGTCAATGCTTCAGATATGAAAAACATGCATATACTTTTGATCTTTTATCTTCAAATCCAGATCCAAACATACATACTTCTGTACACATACACACACATACATATACACTTTTTGATTATGTTTTGAAGGATCCCATATATAGATCATCTAGATCAAGATCAACGATCTAGATACAACATATTTTTCCACTTAGGCATCCCTAATATTGATTGGTTGCATGGCTTTCATAAGGATCAATAATCATAAAAATAACCCACAATTAATGTATTAAATCTCTATGCATGATCATTAAATTCTTGATAGAAGTCATGAAAAATGGTTTACCTTGTTATTTGAGCCATTCCAAAAACATATACATAATCTATTTTAATCGGCATAACCAAACACTAGTGCTTAGTCAATAGTATCTCACTCGACATAACTATATGTTGTCACTCGACACTAACTCTTATGTGCAACTCAAAAAATCATTCTATTCGGCATCCATTGAGTACCCGAAAACCTCTGAATTGCTTGGTAGTAGCTACTACTCTATCTCGACCTTAGTGGGATGCCTCAGTCGTAGTGATGACCAGTCAACCTACCTTAATTATGACTAAGTGTGGGACACTAATAGAGAACAAAACATGGACATCAATAATCTCCCCCTTTGTCATTAGTGGAAAAACACTTTGTCATGACTCTTTAGTCCTACAACAAAAAAATATAGTACTCAAAAGAACATATAACATAGAACTTAGTCGCTCCCCTACAATTTAGACTTGATCTTTCTCCATAAAGAATTCACCACCTATACAACATATGTACATACATACTTACATTTTCCCTTGTTGAATCTTATGACATTTCCCCCTTGTTTTTGTCATGCTTGTCACTTTTTGTTGCTGGGGTCATTGGGGTCAAACCATATTTATCCAAAAATAGTTTATGCATCTATAATATCATTGCTAATGCATTATCCCAACTTGTCCTAATAGATTACAAAACTTGAAATTTGATTTCTAGCTCGGTAGCTAGATCAATCAGACTCTCTGCAATGTTCAGAGGTGGATCTTTCTGTGCTAGTTCCTTTGTTTCTTTCACCTCTTTCTACATAACCTCCAAATGAGGTATTAACATTGTCTGAATTGAAATCAATTTTTATCTTATTCTACCATCATTAGGCATAAGTTTGGCTAGTCTCCCTTGGGAATGTATTAACCTACTAAAATGAAAAGAGCTTGAACTTGCATCCATGCTCAGTTACTGTCATGTTGACTTTAAATCTATTTGTAGATTCTAAAAAAGATACTAATTCTCCTTTGTAAATAATTCAATATTACATAGTTTTTTATACAAAGAGAGAAAATTCTCGATCACTTCTTCTAAGTTGCTTACCAGATTATAAAGTGCAACCTACTTCTTGGTAATATTTGTCGCAACTTTATCAAGTACCTTGGTCTCAAGTTTTCTCTTAGATCATTGTAGGATTTTCACATTTGCAGATCTATCTCATTAGTGTTTACCTTCTGAATAATATGAACAAGTTGATCCAAGATGGGTGCCTTCTCATTTAGGTCTTCAAATTAAAATGCATCAACAAAGATTTCTTTTATTTCATGTAGTACCTGCTTCTGGTGATGTTCATGTTTCACTTCTTCTTTCTTCCTCTTCCTATTTAGTAAGTCCCGCAAGATTAGCGTCTACTCGTACAATAAGTTATCAGTACCTCATTTTGGAATGAATATAATTTTGTCAAGTGTAACTTCAAATCTCTTATCCTTCTTCTTCTTATGTGGTTTCTACTTTCTTAGCTCTGAGTTAGATGCTACTCGGTTTGTGTTCAACTTTCAAAATACTAGTATTACCACTGATTGATACTATCTGTTGTTGAGTATTAAGGATCTTCTTGGAAGATGTATCTGTAGACACCTAAAATTGACCAGGTGTATCTCAAGCATTCATACTATAAATCTCAGCCAAATGCCTTAAAATCTCATCTCAATGCAAATCAAATGGACAAAATTCAAATCAAATTAAAAGATCAAATAATCATGAAATCAAATAATTAAATTCTAAGCCTAAAGGGATTAATCAAATTATACAATTGATTTTTCAATTGTATAGTTCAAATCAAAAAGATCAAATCCAACCCAATCACCCTTCCATGGCTAATTTAATTAAATGATGGAGTTATTTAATTCCTAATATCTTTGAGACAACCAACCAACTTTCCCTCCATTTGAAAACACCTCAAATCTTTCGACTTAACCAAACTTTGATCATGATTAACTCACTCTACCCCCTACCCTTGGGAAAATGCTATAAATACAAGCCATTTCCTTTGTGTTTGGGATCCAAGAATTAAAGAGAAAAAGGATCCTTATTAGAGGCACATTGAGAGCATATGAGGAACATTTGAGAGCCTTTTTGAGAGAATTTTAGCATTTGCATTACATCTAGCATATCATGTTTAGGAGCATTTATTATTTTCTCATATAATCTTGGAGTATTTTTTAGCATTTTGAGCATTCTAGCTAGATTGGAGCATTTAATTTTTATACATATCTCATTCTAGGATTTTCCTTGAGAGAGATTAAGCCTAAGAGCTCTCTTAACAAAGCTTGGATAGAGAACCATTAGATGATATAGATTGTTTAGCTTTAATTCTTAGATTAACTTGTTTTATCTTTCCATAGGATTGTTGCTTTCAATCTTAATTTCATTAAGGTGTATTTTCTTACACACATAATGGCACCCACCGTGGGGCTCTAAGCCTCTTTAATGACATTTTATCTTAATATTTGGTCTATTTTCTTTGTTTTTGATATTTTTCTTGCAGAAAATAGGAGAAGAGCTGTGTATGCTACGCCAAGAGCAACCTACGAACAACAAAATGCTGCCTACGGAGCTTGATTCATCTCCATCTTTCATTCTTCTGCCATGTTTGAGATAAAGTGGGCCACGTACCAGATAAATCATGTCACCTATTAGATAAAGTGCACCACCTGTGACTTTTTAACAGCCGCCTACCAGCCATCTCTGACCACATTTTATATTTCCTACACCACTTGCTAGTTTTAATTAGCCACCTGTGGTATTTTAAGAGCCACATTTTAAAATTTAACAGCCGCGTGTAAAGCTTTAAATTACGCTTAGTAATATTTGATAGCCGCTATTTAGCTATTAAATTCCGCGTAATATCTTTTGCTTTAAATCAGGTTTTAATTAATTCTGCCACTGTTTTAATTCTCTGTGTTTTCCTATTTTGCAGATAAAAAATCACCCAAAGGTACAGAAACCAGAGAAGCGGGTCTTCAAGCCTAGCAAAGAGGTAAGAATCAAAACCAAGAACGATAAAGAGATACATAATGCAAATTTATTAGAGAGTTTGTTTGAGGAAGAGCATTTGTATGATCATTACATTAAGATGTTATTTGCATATAAATAAAAGTTTCCTACTCTTTAATTGAGTTTACATGCTTACTTCTTTAAAGGCTTTAATTGATAAATCGTTCATTTGAAAAGAGCTTTTAGGAGGTATTTGTGTCATTTAAAATTTTTTCTTTCCAATTTTTCTTCACTTTGTTGTGCTTTGTGTTGACTAACTTTTTGGAGGAGATGGAGTGGGAACGATCACCACTAGGTGAGTAAAAACAAGCTAAATACTCAAAAATGTGCCTAGCCTTTTTCTATATTCAAAATTAGGTACTTATCTCATGAAGATTGCATTTGATCAAATTGTGTCTTTCTTTTAAATCTAGCATAAGTAGAAAATCCTCTATTTCGTCCAAATTGAACAAGCATTAGGCATATGCTCTTCACTTTTTGAAGTGAACCAAAATTCCAAACGTGCAAAGCCAATTTGGTAGAAAGACAAGGATAAACAATTGAACCACACGTTTCAATTCTAAGAACCTCCTTGTTAAGGGGTTGAAAATGAACAAATATGTTTGAAGTGTTTGGAACAAAAGGAAAACAATAGGGATATGCTCTTCACTCTTTGAGTGAATCAAATTCCCAAACTTGTTGGACCAAGTTCAATTCCCGCTTTTCATGAACATGCTAGCTAAATAGATCTTTAAAGGGCCTGCCTCCTGAGAATTTCCTTACAAGGACGGTGAGAGGGAATGACCCAAAGTGGGAGATATTTGCTTCTACCGCAATATCGTCTGACCCACTATAAATAATGCACTTTACCTTAATTGGAAAGTGACTAAAACCTGTGCAAGCCATCCTCACTTACTCTAGTAGTCCTTTGGGATTGCGCAAAATTGTACTTTTGTGCATGTGGGAAGCCCTCAAAGGGGTAAAGGATCTTGTCAAGATTTAGACTGGAATAGTATGAGACCTCATAAAGTACCAGACCTACCTTTGTAAAGCCATGATTAAAAGCCAAATTTTTTGACGCTAAGGTAGATTGCTTGGAACACATTCTTGTGCAAACTTGTAAAAAACATCTGAGAACATACACTTTTAGTGTTGTTTTAGGGATATGGTGCAATTTTGATGTGTGTGTTGAGTTTGAACTTAATTTTCATGTAAGAATATTCTTTAACAGGTCTGATCAAAACCTTTAAAATTTTAAAATCTAAAAAAAATTGAAAATTTCAACTTTGATCAGTAAAGAGCCGCCTACAAACAATTCTGGGCCACCTACAAACTATTTTGTGCCACCTAAAAAAAATTCTGGGCTGCCTACAAGTAATTCTGTGCCACCTGCAAACAATTCTGTGCCGCCTACAAACAATTCTGGGTCACCTACAAACAATTATGTGCCACCTACAAACTACAGAGTGCCTCATGGATTAATTCTAGTAACCGCTTACCAACAATTAAAGGCCGCCTACACACAGGCAAGTGCCACCCAGAAACAAAGAAGAGAAAACCAGAGGCATTTCCCAAGGGTTTGGAAAGATTTTGAAATCATATTTGGATACCCTTTTTGGAGTTATTTCTATCCAATGCAACAAATAGATCATAGTCCTTCAACCATTCATAATGATGAATCTATTTGAGAAATGAATCAATCCTATGGTGGAGAATAATTATCAAAAACAAGATCAAAATCTCCATAGGACTCTATACAACGAAGTAATTGATGATGCAATATTGGAGGCATCCCAAGATCCCGTATTCCTTGAAATCATGGAACAAATTTTGATGAAGGATAAAGAAGCATATTTTTCTCAATTAGGAGAAACCCTTCCTCATAATGATGACATATCAACCTTAAGGAAAAATGAGGAAAAATAAAAAGATACATCATCTAACACACCATCGTTAAGATCAATTTTTCCTTTTCTTTATGATGTTGGGCCATCTGTATCTTCATCTTCTTCATGAAATGAAGCATTTGAGAGAAACAAACCTATCTTGGATCAAGGGAAATTTCATGACCACCCTATTTGTGATAAAGAGAATGGAGATAAAGATATCACTCTCAAGCAAGATTTAAACCAAAAACCTCTATCTAGCAAGGTTTCTCCGATATCCTTTATGCCTTTCATCCTTCGTCCATCTCACAAAACTTCACAACTATCCAAAATTCCTCCACCAAAGAGAAATCCTAATGATGATACTTATCACGTTGAGTATGTCTACCCTCAAGGGCTACCTCTAAAAGAAACCCAAGCTAATTTACATCTTGCTGCAAATCATTTCCATGTTTCAAAAATCATAAAGCCTAAGCTTCCATGTGCTTCAATTCCTATTCAAAAGGATTATCCATCATTAGATTCCAAACATTCCCCACACATATCCAAGCATCTACCTTATCCTTAGAAGTGCATCCATGTCAAGAGGATAATCCAAAGAGAAAAGAAACAAGCATCAATAAAGATCAAGATCAAGATGTTATCCAATCCCCTCCCATATTTGATGAAGGTCCCATATCCATAGAGTTCGGTGATGATCCCCTTGCAGCCTTTCATTTCTTCCAAGATGATATCTTTCCGGGTCAAGAAAAAAGTGTCCTTCCAAGCTCGATATCTAGTCTACTTCCCAAGCAAGATCAAGATATCATTTCCACCATTTCCAATGAATATATTGAAAATCAACATAAAAAAATCCTCTCTACACCATTCGAAGATACTTGTCAAGATCAAAATACCCCATCAAATCCTTGTCATGATCCTCCATATTCACCTCAATAAACCATCATTCCTCCATATCCCTTGCATGATAATAAATCCCTTCAAGATTCATTTGATCCTAGCAAAGTTGTTCCTATGAAAGTTACTCATGAGCTAATTGGTATAAAGATAAATCTTAAAGATGAGAGCACTTGAAATATAACTCATGCCAAATATATTGATATCCCTTTCACACCTTATCTCCCCCCATTCAAATGTAACCATATGCCTTCACAATCCTCCAAATCCATTTTGGGTTCTTATGTCCCAAAGTTAAAGTCTTCATCCCTTCCATCCATATTGGGTCCATATATTCCTCCATCAAACATGCCTACCATCCCTAGCTCTTCATCCACTTACCCTACCATGTATCAAGATCAACAAAGGCACACATACTTGAATAATTTCCAAACACCACTCCATATGAACCCTCCATATTCTTCCTATTCACCCAAAATTC
>MU224266.1:1279651-1291953 GCA_018584345.1 Thuja plicata
GAGACAACCAACCAACTTTCCCTCCATTTGAAAACACCTCAAAGCTTTTGACTTAACCAAACTTTGATCATGATTAACTCACTCTACCCCCTACCCTTGGGAAAATTCTATAAATACAAGCCATTTCATTTGTGTTTGGGATCCAAGAATTAAAGAGAAAAATCATCCTTATTATAGGCACATTGAGAGCATATGAGGAACATTTGAGAGCCTTTTTGAGAGAATTTTAGCATTTGCATTACATCTAGCATATCATGTTTAGGAGCATTTGTTATTTTCTCATATAATCTTGGAGCATTTTTGAGAATTTTGAGCATTCTAGCTAGATTGGAGCATTTAATTTTCATATAGATCTCATTCTAGGATTGTCCTTGAGAGAGATTAAGCCTGAGAGCTCTCGTAACAAAGCTTGGATAGAGAACCATGAGATGATATAGATTGTTTAGCTTCAATTCTTAGATTAACTTGTTTTATCTTTCCATAGGATTGTTGCTTTCAATCTTAATTTCATGAAGGTGTATTTTCTTACACACAGTATCAACACTCTTAACTTCAATAAATACTAGAGGAGTAACATTAGGTAATTGTACCAATGCTTGAATGGCATCTTCCTCCTTATTTTCTTGTTTCTCATCGATCTCAAGAGTCTTGGTCGCCTCTATGGCTTCTTAAAGTGATTTGGAGATATCTAATGTAGACTTATCTTCTTGTTCTTCTTTTTTTTATCTCCCTCTCCATTGTCTTCAAGGTTTTCCTCGGTAAGTGAATATGGAATTATGAGTGCCTCATTACCCTATTCCTCAACATTCAAACCTTGTGTTGCCTTATCAACTGTTATGTCCTCAATTTGTTACTCCTCAACTGTATCTTTCTCCTCATCTTCAACATATTACTTCATCTCATCCTCAGCAATGTCAATCATTTCATCTCCAGTATCATCATGTGTCTTATCCTTAGTATTATTTGGCTCATCAATGTCTTCTTTGTTGTTAGGCTCAACTTGTCTAGATGTGCGTTCATCTTTATTATTGTCAATTATTAATCTAAAGATGATCTTCCATATCCTTTGGGTTTTCTGCATAATGCCTTCTACATCATTATTTAGTATGGAATAGGCTCTCAATTTAGGAATGAATCTATTCCTAGTTTGATCCATGAATTTTTCTTTTTGCTTCTTTGTTAACTCAGACATAATTTGAGCTAATGCTCCTCTTATTTTCTTTTGTCATAATGGCTTCCTTCCATATCTCATCAATTTTGTTTGCTAGTTCATCAGGAACGAGGTTCCCAATCTCCAAACGTGTCATCTTATATGATACTAACTATGTGTGTGATTTTTGTACCTGTTAAGAGACACAACACTTCAATAAATCATTACATTAGTGAAAACAAGCAGTTAGCAAACATAGCAATCACCAAAATCGATCTATTGCTTCCTATCTAGGAGGAGTATGAAAAATGACATAATAGCCCTCAGATTATGCATATTCCTGTGATAAATACAACCTAAGGATGGAAGATTCAAATCAAAAGTAATCTAAATGATTCAAAAGCATGCATTCTAGCTCTAGAAATGAAGAGTATAACAACATGACTAAGAAATAAGCTAGAAAGCACTATGAAAATCCCTAAAACATGAGCAACCTGAGATTGCTCCTTCAATTCTCCAAATATGGGCAGTATAAGGATGCTATCAACTCTTCAAAATTAGGAGCATTACAACAATATATTTCATAAAATCAAGAGCCAAAACAAAGGTAAGAGAAAGGGCCTTCCAAAATCCAAAAAATAAGGGTCATTTGAGCTTAAAACTCATTCTATTTATAGAATAAAATAGGAGTTATTTGAGCTAAAAAAATCATTTGATTTGATCTTGATTTGATCTTGATTTGATTTGATTTGATTTGATCTTGATCTTGATTTGATTTTGATTTGATCTTGATTTGGTTTGATCTTGATTTAGAGGGAGTCAAGCTTGAGAAAGTTGACTTTCTCAAGTGGGTTGAGTTCCTAATCATAAAATTAGGAATGTGACAACATTAACATGTGGGTTAGGATAGGATTAAGATTAGGATTAGGATTAGCATGGGGGGAATAGGTTGGGATGAGTTTGAACCCAAAGTCAAAGTGGTTGAGGTGGGTTAGGTTGGGGTTTCGAGGAATATTAATGAAATAAATTAAACTTATTTAATTCATTCAAAAATAGGAATATCAATTATTTAAGCTTTTAAATGGTTTTTAATAATAAATCGGACTATAGCCAATTTAATTAAATTAATTAGGCTAGGGGATTGGTTCTTTTTGCAAGTGAGCAATCGATTTAGGATTTTATTTAATTCTTTTATGATTAAATACTATAGCCATGTTTTGAATTTGTTTTGTTTTTTATTGGTTTGGATTTATTTAAATCATATGGCTATAATAATTAATATAATTTAGTGATAAAAATCACCTAGGACATTAAATTTGATTTTAAAAATGAATTATGCCGAAGTAACATTGTCATGACATAATTGGGGTTATAATCACACTTAGGGAAAATAGGGTCTATAGTTAGAGTAGACCAAATCTAGGTGGTTACATTTGCCCATATTTTAATTGATGTGCGAGCAGCACATTGATTCAAAAAAAGTTATTGATTTTTGACTTCAGAAAGATTGAGAATTCTGTTCTTGGTTGTCGAACGAAATGATGATGAGATCAGTCTCGTACTTGATCTAACTAAACTGATAGAATTGATTTTGAACTTGGTTGTCATCCAAAGATCAATAAAAGATCTTAAAGATACCAATTCTGAACTTGGTGGTCGTCCAAAGATTGATAATATTGATTTCAAACTTGGTTGTCGTCCAAAAGTCAGTATGAAGCTTCTAGGAGCTTAATAAGAATCTTTTAAAATGAGGGGTCACAAGATATTCAGCTTATGAGAACCAAAGCTCCCTATCTAATAGTTCTAACTTTAGTTAAGGAAACTGTTATGTCTCTAGTTTGTTTGATAACAAAGTCAATTTTGATGCTGTTTGGAGCAAAAATTTGATTGATGATAGTGTGATCATGCCCCCTCGGGAACAAAATCGAAGGAAAATAATGAAATCCCTCTATTGAAATAATGTATCACTTGCAAGGGTTGGTAATGTATCACTTGCAGGGGTTGGTGAGGTCAAGAAATAATGGTTTAGAAGAATTGAAGAAATGGGGGTGTGTTTAAGAGTAAACACACTGGTACCAAGTTCTGATTAATAAAAACAGGTTTTACAAGGACCCGAAACCTTGACAAAAAAACCAGAGAGTACAGCAGGTTTTACAAGGACCTGCAACCTAGTTTAAAAGATAAACACGTTAATCACACTGCAACCTAGTTTAAAAAATAAACACACTGGTACCAAGTTAATCACGTTTAAAATGTGAGTTTGATTTCATTCCCGATAGATCAGAGATTTCAAGAATCATGGGTATCAATAAGATAAATGATGTAATTAACTTGGATTTTAGATGAAAATAGAAATCATTTTTAAGCTCAAAGTCCTTATGTTGTTATTTTTTCTTCTTTCAAAATGCATCATGCAATCTTTAAATGCAGCTATATGTAGACTCCTAGGACTTGTCACTGATTAGGAGATATTGGAAATTTTATCATCATTGGGGGCTCTTGTGGAATGGATACCACCTGATAGTACAACCATCACTAATACCCATTGATATTATGAAAGTATGAATACTATGTTTTATTGAAATGTCAGAAATAGACTTAGGCATCAAGGCATAGAAGCCAGGATAACAAAAATAGTTACCTTCCTTTTAACATACCAGATTCTGTGTAAGGCAAGATATTGGACCCGCAATGACCTTGAAAATTCATATCTTTGGGTACATTATGATTCGTATACCTTAGTGAGAATCTAGATCAGAAATAGATAAGGAAATTGTTTCAAACTCACCATAGTTTACACATAACGAAGATCGAGATATATGTGGCTATCCACCCATAGTGGAAGCTCTTACCATAAACATCTAAGTTAGGTAAAATTTATAGGATCATTTGGAACAATAACCATACGTAGAAAATCAAGAAAACATTATGCCTCCTATCCTTGTGACTCTTTGTCTTTGCGTAGACGTCATTGAGTAACTAATAAGACATAACAAATCATCAATTGTGAATCAAACAAATAAAATTTATAATTACTTAGATGCCCCTAGTTGAAAACATCATCAGGACATGAAATAATCATAATCAAACCATTATGAAACTGTGTGTTTAAGTAGTACTTGTTCATTCATCTGTCAAACACAGTAAAGATTCATCAATAAAAAAATAGGAATATAAGAAATATGGTGTTTCCATGCCTGTGCATTGATAGGATAATCCGTTCATGTTTGCGATCCAATATAGTCTTTGTAGGAACTCTGTTAATGTAAATGTCATGTCTAGATATGTGATGTTTGAAAAGAAACCCTTGTTTTGGAAAGTGACATTTTTTAACATGTATCAAGAAATATTGTGTTGGTGAGGCAAACCATCCTAGAGAAACCTAGCAACCATAACCTACCATACTAGAAGAGATGCCCCCAGTGCAGAATGACTTATTCCTAAGACATAAATGTAGATGAATCCCAAGCGATGATAAGATAGCTATTTAGAAAATGAAGTCAACATATGAGTACAGGTAAAATTATGAAGGCCTAGTATCAGTAGTGTATTAATAGATGGAGCACGAAACACAAGTGACGCCTGATTTCTAGGTTCTCATCACTTGGCAAAATCTTTTCTCTTTTTTTTTTCTATCAAGATGCCTATTTTACCAGGTGCTCATCAATGTATTTTTTTCTTTTTCAAATTTTTTTTTTTTGAATATTTTTGTAGTATTAAGGCACCTATTTGCCAGGTTTTCACCAAGGATACCCTTTCTGTAGGAATTTTTCCACTATTTTTGGATTTCTTCAGGATCAATTTTCTGAATGGTTTTGGTATTTTGCAAAAACTTTTTGTTGTACAGGCTCTACTAGCCAAACATCAAGCATAGAACCGCTTCAAATGTAGAGTATTGATAGGATTTGGAAGGACATCTCCCTTAGGTGTAGCCAGTTGATAAGCTCCAGTCCTAAAAGTAGCAGTGATTACATAAGGTCCTAGCCAGTTAGGTTCAAATTTTCCTTTTTGCTCCTTATTAGGCTAATTCTTAGGATTGTCTTTGAGAACGAGATCTCCTACTTGAAATTTGCATGGTTTGACCTTCTTATTGTAACCTTTGGATATACATGCTTGATACACCTTGAGGTGATCAAACTCCTATTGTCTGTGTTTATCTAGTAAGTCTAGAGAATTTACCCTATCTATGCGGTATTGCTCGTCAGTAACAAGACCTTGTAAAGATATCTGCAAAGATGGGATTTCAACCTCAATAGGTAGTACTGCTTTAGCACCATAGACCAAAGAAAATGGTGTGGCCCAGTAGGTATTTTGATGCTTGTTCTATAGCCCCATAGTACCAGATTTAGTTGTAGAGTCCAGTCTCTGCCAGACTTACTCACAGTTCTATGTAGGATTTTTAGAATATTTTTATTAGATGCCTCAGCTTGTCCATTACCTTGAGGGTAATAGACTGAGGAGCAATATTGAGTAATATGGAACTGTTTGCAAAGGTTATCAATGTCTTGATTTTTAAATTGGCCCCCACTGTCTGTTACAATTGAAGAGGATATCCCATATCTACAAATAATGTAGTTTAGGATAAACATAGCCACATGTTTTCTAGTGTGTAGAAGATTTTTAAAACATTACCAATTCTCAAGCATGATCTCATTTGTGTGCCCCCAATGTCTAGAAAGATATAGGGTGTTATAGATGGATTGATAGATCAGAAGTGGATTGGCAAAACTAGATGAAGTGGGTGAATGTCACCCTCAAAGAGAGTCTCCTCAAGATTATCCAAGCTAGGGAAAAATAATATAGCAATGTAGGCTCATACATCAGTGCTAAATGCCAGATAGGATAGTGACCTAATGTCATGAAAGGTATGTAGGGTATCATGTAGTCCCCAAGACAGTGGACATGTCAAGAGAGTTCTTTAAATTTTTTTTTTCATTTTTTTTTTGTTCTTCCTTTTGATCAAAACCAAGGGCTCAACTGATAGGACAACATCATCAAGATAAGGCATAGTGTAGGATTAGTGTGAGGGCAGTGAATATCGGCTTGGAATAAGAAAGGTCATGATAATGTGCAATAGATAAGAGCAAGGGACCAAGATAATAGATGTCAACATGCAATTTTTTCATGGATAGGCTCAACCTTGTCAAGATCACTGAATGGAAAATGGATGGAAGATGTGATGGAAGGAACTTTCCCCCAAGTGAAAAGTCCAAGTAGGAGGAATTATGCGTGATGCATGTTTGCCAAGTTTTCATCATGGTATTTATCCAAGGTGCCACAAGAAGTGGTTTTCACCATAGGATGAATCTTTTTCTCTTTACTTTCGCTACCAAGGCACCTGTTTACTAGGTTTTCACCAAGGCACTTTTTTTTTCAAACTCTCTTTTTTTTTCTCTTTTTTTTGTCTTTTTTTATTTTTTAGATTTGAAGGAGGAACCTATGCATCTTTCTCTTGGGATAGTGCTCTTTTTAAAGATATGCTATGATAGGCCAAGAACACTGAAATTATGCTCAAAGATGTTGATAGGGTGATGAAATAGAGGATAAGGAAGATGGAAGCCAAGATTTTATGCAATGGACTGGATGAGAGAAAATAACGAATGTAAGGACCCAATATGGAAGGATAGTAGGTGACAAGATCAACATTAACACACTCTTTGAAGGGTAGTGTATGGATTGAGTTTTTGGTGTATGAATGGGTAGGGATCTTGGTACACAAGGACCCAAGATGGAGGAAGTATTCAASGTAATGGATTTTGGGACATGAGGAYCCAAAATAGAGTTAGAARATGGACAATGTGCGAAASAAGATAAAGTGGAAACCTTTGGAAKCTTGGATGCSAATTCTAATTTTTCCTTTTTGTTCAAGCCTTTTAAGAGAGACTTGGGAATCCACATAAATTTTGATTTTCCTTTGTTTTTGGATGCTTTAATATTCACTTCTTGAATGAGGGATTTTGGAACCCACATTTTATTTGGTTTTCTTCTTTTCTTAGTGAACCTTTGTGGTCTCTTGAATGTTTCTTTTATATTCACTTGTCGATTAGATTGGACATAGTGATCTTCATATGTACGTGGATTCTTGAATTGTTGGTTTCTTTGTTTGAAATCCAAATTGCTTCCAAAATAATTAGGATTGGTGGATGAATAAGGCTGATATGGATGGTTCATATGGATTGGTTGACATGGAGGATTCAAAGATGCATTTTTTTGTTGACCTTGATAGGAGATAGGGTAAGTGGATGGAGGGATATATGGACCCAATATAGATGGAAGGTTTGAAGCTTTTCTCTTTTGAACATATGGACCAAGGATAGATTTGGAAGATGGAGAAGGTTGATTCTTGCGTACAAATGGAGGAATATAAGGTGTGAAATGAGTATAAACATATTTGGAGTGAGCTTCCTAGCTAGGGATCTTTTGTTTCAAATTCATCTTCATACCGATAGGCTCACGTGTATCTTTGATAGGAGCCATTTTACCTGGAACCCTTGATGCTTGAGGCAACTTATTTTCATGTAAGGGATTTGGAGGAATAATGGTTTCTTGAGGTGGATATAGAGGTTTATATGAAAGATATGATGGAAAGTGTTGAGCTTGACAAGGGTCTTTGTATAATGTAGGAAGAGTGCCTTTCTCTTATTTTTCAATAGGATTTTTAGAAGTATTAAGATCTTGCTTCGGAGATGGAGGGCTATGTAGCTCTTGAGATGGAAGGGTATCTTCTTGGAAGAAATGAAAAGATACGAGGGGATCATCTTCAGATTGTAGGGATATGGGATATTCATCAAATGTTGGAGGGGATAGGACAACGTCTTGATCTTGATCATTAGTAAGACTTATTTCTTTGTTCTTTTTATTATCCTCTTGACATGGGTCCACTCCAAAGGAAAAGATAGGAGTTTTAATCTTCATGAGGGATTCTTGAAGGATTGCTGGGGAATTATCCAATATAGGCCTTGAAGTACATGAAATATTAGGGTCTTTGATCTTAGGAGCATGGAATGTACTTGCGGAAAGATATAGATTAGCTTGGATTTATTTTAAAGGCACCCGGTGAGGGTAGACATAGTTATCATGAAAATCATTAGGATCTTTGTGTGGTGGAGGATATTTGGATATCCTTGAAGCATTGTTAGATGGAGGAATAGTGGAAGAAGTAGTATGTAAATCATTTGTAGAAATAGGTTCATGATTTTGACCATGCTTAGGATTGGTATCTTCAACTTTAATTATGGCATCATCAATTGGATCTTGTATTTTATGTTTTAACTCCATGCAATGTGAATTTTTATGCTGATTGTCTTGATGATAGGCACAGTAGGTACTCACAAATGACATTCCACATGAGGTGGTTTGAGGCAATGTGATGAGATTGTTTTCAAGAAGCTCTACTAGCATTGTTGTATAAGATTGTCTCAAAGGATTAAATGCTCTACCCCTTGGATATTTAGATCCACTTGAACTCTCCAAAGAGATGTTGGATTCAAGATTATGAGGACATTCATCAAAGATAGGATCGACATAATCCCGTGAAATAATCTCTTGATCAAAGATAGGATTAACATGAATAGGTTTCTCCTATTTTGAAGAATGTGAAGACATGTGTGTCTCATTGTCATAGAAAAGAGGATATATTAATCTTAGTGAAGGCCCACTTGATGAGGTATCCTTTTCTTCCTTTAAGTCTTGAATTTCAGATTTCAAAGCTTGCATTTTCTTAGATAGGGTCTTAATGAGAATCTCTTCTTCCTTGTTGTTAAGACCATAGGGTCTATCCCATGTGTTTTTAGCCATCATAAAATTGTATTGATCAAAGTCTTGGAATGGTGCCAAAAGGATTTCCAAATTGTCCCCAAATGTCTGAGTTTGGGTTTGATGTTTCAAAGTGATTGATTCCAGCGTCAGAGGGTTAGAATGCCCTGATAGTGAGCTGGGAACCAATGAGAAGTTTCTCCTTGAAAGTGTGGTGTTTGAGGATGCACTTTTGATCCTTTAGATGTGTATTTGTTGCATCTTGTGTTAACCATGTGGTTGTGTCTCAACTTTCATCAATGTTTCCCAATAGTGTCAGGTAGAGTCTTAAATCGTTCCAGTGAGTGTGTCTAGGTAGAAGTAATTATTTGTTGTTGGTGGATGTAAATGATTCTAGTGTCAGAGGGTTAGAATGCCCTGATAGTGAGTTGGGAACCAAGTTTTTGTAAAAAGTAGGTAGACCACACGTATTGAGACAGATTACAAGAGTGTGACGGGACATCCAAGGTAGATGCTTGAAAAAGTTTTTGATATAGCCATAGTGAGACCAAAAGAAGCAATAAGGAAAGAATAAAGAGTCAAAAGGTGATCCGAAATAAACTATCTTCCTTTGAGAGGAAATGATGCAAGTTCCCACTGTTCAAATGTTGTTAGTTTTGTCTTGGGAGTGTGCGAAGTTTGAAGATCATGTTTTGAGATTTTGCCAATGAGTGAAAAACATATGTAGACCAAGATTTGAATTTTGTTGCTTGTTTGAATGTGTTATCTTTTTAGTGATTTTTCAAGCACATCAAACAAATTTGCATTTTTAGGAGGGTGAAACAAACATTCATCTTTTCCTATTCTCTAGGTGGAGGATGAAAATCTTTGCTCATTAACTCAGGTACACACTCAAATGCTAATCAGAATACAGCCATCACCAAGCACGCAATTGCTCCAGTCATGATGCTGTATTAGCCAACTCCAAATGCAAGTGAGGGCACAATATGATGAGTGTCTTGGGGCAATTACTTTTTTTCTTTCACAAAGATTATCACCCTTTCGGGGATGAATTGAGAATTATTTCAGTTGAAGTTGTTTTAGATTATTGGGCAATCCATTCAAAAATTTCCCCCATAGAATTGCACAAGGAAAAATTGAGGGGTATAGCCCTATGAGTACCCAAACATATGTAGTCTCACAAGAAAGATTCAAGCGGCTTTGCTCTACATATACCTAGATATGTTCAAGGAATGATGTCAAAATTCTAAGAACAAAACCAGCTCCATCTTTTGAGGCTTTAGCCTACGAGGAAACAATTATTTATAGTGAGTTGGAAGGGTTGGCGCAAAACCTGTCCTCACGTGGGTCATTCCCGGGAGATTTTTTCCTCAACTGGCAGGCCCTCTACTATTTAATAAGCATACAAAGGATTGGCGAGCTTAGGATTTCTAGATTTTTTATTCTTCGAAAGAAGAAGAGCATACTCTCCTAGTCCATCCCATTTTCTCCCAAAAAACTTCAGTCAAAGGTTCATTCCCTTAAACTATGTTGAGCTTGATTTAGATATTCCTAGTTTAATGAAAATACAAGTACTTGAAAGAAAAGTTTGTTTGTTCTTTGACCGTGATTTTTAGTGCTTTGCTTGTTAAATTAAAAATCCCAAATTAGACAATAAGTTCATTTATCCCACAAAAGTTAGGTGACTTGTGTTGTTCAATTGCTTTTCCCAAATGAATTAAACGATGAGTTTGCTTTGTTCATTTACCCCAAATTCCTCTCAAATCTTAAATCAACTTCTGAGTTTCTAATTTTCCTTGAAGGAAAAGAGCATAATCCCCTGGTTGATTTATTAAGTGATTAGAAAATGTTCTTAGTTTGAAAGCATAACAAAATAGAAGTCAAGACGGGGGATTGGCCACCAGCAAACCCACAAGTTAATAGTTCCTTTTTGATTCTTAGTCCCTGACAGTGATCTACAAACAAGAATTAAGCTATTTAAAGGACAAAGACAAAAAACATCCAAAGATTAATGGTTAGACTTCTCATATTCCAATTTCAAAAACCAGTAAAATTCAAGATTTTTTGCATGTTCGTTTTAAGCCTAAAAAAATGTTGACTTTTGACTTTTGTTGACTTTTAACTTTTGTTGACTTTGACTTTTGTTGACTTTTGATTTTTGTTGACTTTGACTTTTGTTGACTTTTTACTTTTGTTGACTTTTGACTTTTGTTGACTTTAACTTTTGTTAACTTTTGACTTTTGTTGACTTTGACTTTTGTTGACTTTTGATTTTTGTTGACTTTTGACTTTTGTTAACTTTGACTTTTGTTGACTTTGAGTACATACACCATTCTTTTTAAACACCAAAAGTGAAATGATAATTTATTTTTTTTAATTAGAAGATTATGTGCTTTCTCACCAAACTAGATGGCTAACATGTAGACCTGTTTGTGTATCAATGGTATTCATGGAAGTGTAATAAAGAGAAAGTAGAAAGAAGATAGAAGGAATATAGTCTTCTTGCCTTTTTCAACCTGCTAAAGAATATAAGAGCTTGCAAAACATACTCAAACAACAAAAACACATTAGCTTAAAGGGTTAGTTTGCAAGCAAAACAATGAAAAGGACCCTGTGAAGTTGGCCCCACGGTGGGTGCCAGAGATGTGTGTGTGATTCTTGTACCTATTAAGAGACACAATGCTTCAATAAATCATTGCATAAGTGAAAACAAGGGGTTAACAAACATAGCAATCATCAAAATCGATCTATTGCTTCCTATCTAGGAGTATGAAAAATGACATAATAGCCCTTAGATTATGCATATTCCAGTGACAAATACAACCTAAGAACGGAAGATTCAAATGAAAATTAATCTAAATGATTCAAAAGCATGCATTCTAGCTCTAGAAATGAAGAGTATAACAATATGACTAAGAAATAAGCTAGAAAGCACTATGAAAATCCCTAAAGCATGAGCAACATGAGATTGCTCCTTCAATTCTCAAAATATGGGCAGCATAAGGATGCTATCAACTCTTCAAAATTAGGAGCATTACAATAATATATTTAATAAAATTAAGAGCCAAAACAAAGGTAAGAGAAAGGACCTTCCAAAATCCAAAAATCAAGGGCCATTTGAGCTTAAAACTTATTCTATTTATAGAAGAAATTAGGAGTGATTTGAGCTAAAAAAATTATTTGATTTGATTTGATTTGATCTTGATTTGATTTGATTTGATTTGAACTTGATCTTGATTTAATTTGATTTTGATTTGATCTTGATTTGATTTGATCTTGATTTAGAGGGAGTCAAGCTTGAGAAAGTTGACTTTCTCAAGTGGGTTGAGTTCCTAATCATAAAATTAGGAATGTGACAACATTAGGAAGTGGGTTAGGATAGGATTAAGATTAGGAT
>MU224266.1:1292117-1309531 GCA_018584345.1 Thuja plicata
TTAGGCTAGGGGATTGGTTCTTTTTGCAAGTGAGAAATCGATTTAGGATTTTATTTAATTCCTTTATGATTAAATACTATAGCCATGTTTTGAATTTGGTTTGTTTTTTATTGGTTTGGATTGATTTAAATCATATGGCTATAATAATTAATATAATTTACTGATAAAAATCACCTAGGATATTAAATTTTATTTTAAAAATGAATTATGCCAAAGTAACATTGTCATGACATAATTGGGGGTATAATCACACTTAGGGCAAATAGGGTCTATAGTTAGAGTAGATCAAATCTAGGTGGTTACACTAACATGTCCATTATAGATTCTTTTATCTTTGTCTTATCAGTTTTTCTTAATTTCTCAAACATAATAAAATTAAAACCTGACAAACTTGCTAAATTCCATATGTTGTGACAGATTTCATCAGCATTAGAAGGGTGTTTATGTGTTGCAACTTTAAACTTTCTGATGTCCTTGGTTTCTGTCAACTCTTCATCTTCTTCATCTTTACCCATAATATATTTTCTTCTCAGATTCCTTTTTGGGTGACTTGACTCATATTCAGTTTGAACTTTTTTTTTCTCTTTCCTCAGCTTACCCCTTCTACATCATTTACCAACTTTTTCTTTTCTTTGTCAAAATATATAGTAACTCTTGATGCCCTCATTCTTGATCAAGATATGGTAAGAAGAGTAGATTTCTTATGTGAACTCCTCTTCTTGGCGATCACAACAACCATCTGTTGACAGGACTGTTCTGACCGGGTCTGCCAATAGAGGTAAGTTGTCACTGGGTACCGGGGTACCAGCTAACTTTGCCTGTAAAGGTTGTCTGGAGAAATGAGATTCGCTGGGCCTCCAAGCATGTGAGAGTCAGGTCTTGACGGTGCAGGAATCGGTTGGGAGATGTGACTATTTTCAAGGGGGATAGCTAGTTATCTTCAACTCGTTCTCTTCGAGGATTCAAGTAAGTGGGGGTTCCTGCAAGCGCGCATTCACTTTAACAAATAAAATTCAAAAGATACTACAGAGTTAGAAATATTTCATCTACCTATAGTTACACTAAATGTTCAAGACATCAACAATGCTGTGACACACTACACTAAATACCAAAGGAATATACAACCATTAGTTCATATTTTATTAGTAGTAAAGGAAAGGAGGTCGTTAATCTACTTAAAGTATCAGAGAAAAGGACATGAAGAACACAGAGAATAAAATATTGTTAACCCAGAAGACAAAATGCCAACAACATCATTGAGAGAGTTTCTACTTCTTCATTAACATTCCTTCCAGCAAGCACTGGTGCATGGTACAATGGTGGCTCCAAGGGAGAATCTAACTACTGAAACTTAGAAACCATGGAGCATTAAGCTCTACAACTAAGAACTAAGAAAACTAGATTACTATTAACTGTGGACTGCAAAATCATCAATTTTGTCGACCCTTGAAATGAGGTTAGACTTAATATTTATACACATCTTTCTATCTAACCCTAACCCTAACTTATTTTAAATTTTACAATAAAATACATTACTCAGTGGCCAGTACTACCTGCACCACGCTAAAAAAGACCTTGAGATGGAGAAGGTCTGACATGTCAGAAGAATAAGACAAGAAACATGGAGTGTAAGAATCGGCCTCGAGAAGAGAGCCAAAAAGGAGAAGGAAGAAATTTGATCCCCTGGGGATCGAGGCCACATGCCTCATAAGTGGGAGGATGGCACCCTGTCCCCGATGTGCCTGGTGTAACATTGAAGCGGTGCCTTGGGAAGACCATCTATCAGAAAACTTCTTGCCGATATGACATGTCTTGTTGCGGTTACCTACCTTCTGACAAATTTTATTAACTACCTTGAAAGTGACTAGTCAGCCTTGGGGACCAGGACACGGGTCACTAAAAGAATACAAAATGTAGGATCCAGAATTCCAGGATCCAGGAACTTGCATTTTGAAGGAATAAATAATACAAAACACTTAGGTTTTCTTTGGCCCCTGAATAATCTTCATTTTTGTTTGTTGTCATTGAAGGTCTGGAGGAGATAGGAAATTCCATCTTCATCGATATCTTTAAGGCTAGACCATTGGTACTTGGCCACCACAATCTATTCTCCTAGGTCCAGAATATTGTCATTTAATTCTTTGGCCATCCTTCCCACATCATGACCACTAAGCACCATGCAAGTTATTCACATCATTTTTTCTCCGTCTACTCCCTCTAGGGATTGATACCTTAATTCCATTAATTCATCAAACTTTCCCAAAACATATTCCTCCAGCGTGCATGTGTCGGTGCTAAACAGATCAGCTCCGGAGACCTTCGAATAAAAAGACTTGTATAAATTGAAATAATATTGGATTGCATTGACCTTATCACACAGAGTCCCCATGAGTTTCTTGATTACCCCCAATGTGAAGTCAAGTTTGGAGTGCTAGGTCCTCACAAAATCAAATGACTCTTCTCCTAAAATTCTAGACTCAGAAACAATCTCCTCTCTGAGGCTGATGAGTTCTCTAATTCAACCTTCCATGCCTCATAATTCTTGATGTCTCCCTCCCATATGTTGATGGTGGTTTTGGCCTGATGTAATATGTGGTGGGCTGCATATAGGTTGAGGAGTGTGGACACCATGAAACACTAGGAATTTCCCAACTGCAAGGCGACCCATTCATCAACCGCTTGGGCCTTTTTCTTCATCACCCGTAATGAGTCTATATTGCTCTGCAGAAGAAGTGCATCTGATATAGAGGCCCCTGGGGGAATAACACTAATAGTTCAGGCTAGCTCAGTCAACAACCTCATGAGGTTTGCATTTTTCTCCTTTTCTGCCTTAAACTTTTGAGCTTCTTTTTTGTAGTGAGCCTCCACTGCCTTGGCCACTTCTTTCAATAGGTTCAATTCACCCTATTTTCCTCTCTTCCCCAGTGACACCTCTGTGACATTATAATCTCTCACCTCAGCCGTTACCTCATCTGCATCTGGAGAAGGTGTCACGATTATTGTGACTATTTTTCCACCTGGCTCGGTTTGAAGAGTGTGAACCATCCGAGCTTTCTTAACCTTAGGTGGGTTCTGTGCCTAAGCCATCATCTCTTCCAAAGAAAGATGGGCTTTGGGTGCTGATGGGGCCTTTCTCTTTTGAGATTCCACCAACCACCATGGTGGTAGGGGTGGCTTTGCAGCCAAAATCTACTCCTATGACTTCTCCCCGATATCCTATTGTGCCCTTTCAACAGTATAAGTCTCCTCTGACTCCTTTGTATCTTTTGACTCACTGGTGATGTTTTCCCTAGTGATACCTGTGTCCTTTACCCCACCGTCTATATCGTCGACAATATTTGGGTCCTCATTATTTGCCCCAAGGTTTTCTTCTTCATCCTATTGTTGTTCTTCCTCAACCTCTATTGCTGGGGTGTCTTCTTCTGTCGGTACATGTTTTGGTAGTGGGGGAGGCAATGGGCCAAGATTCAATGTTTGGGCCACAGTGATTACCTCCCCAAATGTTACCTTCATAAGTGGCATCTAGAACATGGTGGTTGGGGTCACGGTTGTTCCCATAGGTTTGGTTTCCCCAACCAATTTTGTTTGTTCACTTTGCTTCTGTTGGTTTGAAACTCCTGAATCCTAGGCTTCCAGGACTTCGGAGGCAATCTCTTGTTCCACTCCCATTTCTTCTTCTATTTGTACCTCCTCCTGCGCAGGTTCCTATTCTGGAGCTTCCTCCTACTCCAGGATTTCTTCCTCTGGCTATACAATGTCTCCCTATAAATTTCCAAATTTCTCAGCCCTAAATACATCATCAAATTCCTGAGGGGGAGGATTATTCGGGACGTGAGCATGCTCTTGTTCTTTCTCTGACTCTGGGGAGTCAAAAGAAATGATTTCTACTTGTGGGATTTGTGGCATACCCAGCTCCGGTTCTACCGTTGGCTTTAGATGAAGCCTCTTCTTTCACCTGGTAACTAAAGGAGGCTATGTATCCCTTAGGGCTTCCCACTCCTCTTCCATATCTATTCCCATCACTCTAACCATTAATGTTGCTAGTGAAGGGGAAGAGGGAGGACGGACAGGTCCAGTCATGAGCACTAGAGTGGCCAATCACATGATTAATTTCTCCCTCATCTGCTAGGAGGCCGTTATTGACTATTTCAATTATTCTTTTATGGGGTTCTCCTATAGAGTTGGAGTTTCCATTATTCTTTTTCCCCTATCCTCTCCTTGTGAGGAGGTTCCAGCCCTGAAAGTCAGCTTTTGTACCATAAGGCTAGCCCTACGGGTACTCCCAGGGCATACTCTCTTAAAGTATTCATGGTTGCACTCGACCACATTGTGAGTGATTTCCTCAATGGTAGGCCCCTCCTAGGCTTTCTATTCTACCGGTGGGAGGGCCATCTTGTCAATCCCCTTTGATTTGTACTGGGGATCTATTGTGGGTCCGGCGGCTGAGAAGTCATCTAGAAATTTCTGGAGCTTCAACCTTTCCATCATCCCCGTAGTCATCCAGATGTAATACCAGCTCTAGACTTCAACATCATCTTGGAAATCTTCCCAAAAGTCCTCCATGTGATATCGGTGGGGCTCTGATGCTGAGGGAAGTGCCAATGCAATTTTGCCAAGCAGATCAAAGTTCTTCTGCACTAGATAAAATTCTGTCAAGTTCAAGCTCTTGAGTTCATTGTCTACCTCCTTGGCTACGGCTAGACTGCATGAATAATTCCCACAAGTGATTGAGAATGGAACATTCATCACCTTTCTTAAAGTGTATAAGGCGTGCAACTCCACTAGTTGTTTGCAATATTCCAAGAGAATTATCTTTTTCCCACAATGTTTGGGAAACAAGTAAGGCTTCCCAGAGAAGCCAGTTATCCTTATGTAAGTATGTTGCTGGAATTGGATGTAGTAATGGCCATAACTTCTGACCAAATCTATTGCCTCCTTGGAGAGGTGGTACCTTGCATCTCAAGTAGGCATGAGCAGGTTGTAGTAGATGAAGGCATCATTCACCCAACAGAAACTGGGAAAACTAGCCTCCCATTGAATTTGTGGGAAATAATCCTAGGGAGCCTTCTGACCTAGGTTTATCCCAAGTACACCTGATGTGAGTAGCCCATTGGTGATGGGTCATTGTTGTGTTAAGGCCTAGAGAACATAAGAGGTGATATAGAATTTATGCTTCTGGGCCACCTGAAGGAACTGAGAATCTACATGGTTAGAGATAATGGCAGCCCAATAAAAGTATTCCCCTCCGAAAAGTATTCCCTACCGGTGGTGATGCCAAGAAAAAAGTAGTACATCCACCCTTAGAACTCTCAGGCATGGGGTTGCCCAAAGATCTGGCATAGTGCTATCATCCCCATCTAGATACTTTCTTTAAACTCAGACCAGGGGATCTCTAATTTCATTTTCTTGGGGCCCCTCTTTAGAGGCTTGAGCCACTGGTTGTTCATGTATTTCTAGGCTATGACCTCCAGCTACTAAAATTACCCCAAGCCATCAAATCTGGTAACGATAGCTAGGTTATCAAACTAAGGAATCCCCAAACCTACCTGAAAAGTAGTGACATCGAGAGACACCATGGGGGTGGGATATCCGGTCAAGACCAAGGCTGCAAGCATGATGACCTAGATAGAAGAGTTGTAATGTGCCACAAGTGTGAGAATGAGCTTTGGGGCCTATACCAAGCATGGGAAATAAGCGGCCTTTAGAATCCCAGAATCCCCAACGCTAAACGCTAGTAGATCCCTGGACTGTTGCTGAATGAACATTATCTTGACCAGGGCCTACATCTCAGCCCACATTCTGACGTTGGTGTCGGTAATTAACTAAACTTGGGACTCAATCTTTGATCCCATAATGGTATTGTCCTTCAGGTACTTCATGCTAAGAGGCAATTTTTCTAAGGCCCTCTCAATTTTGGATTTGACGGCTACCCTGGTGACCGTCGTGGAGGGAAGTTTTAGAGTCCCAGGTGGTGAAGATGTGGAAGCCTCAGACATAATGAAGGTACAATGTTCTAAAAACCTACAAGGCAAGGTGATTGTTAGAATTCATAGATAAATAATATTCTAGGATCTGGAGATCTTACCACCGAGGCACGTCCTTTTCCTGTAAAGTTAGTTTAGGTTCAAAAATCTCAAGAACTATATATATAATGCAAACTTAGAAAATTAACCTCTATTTGGGCCTGGGGGTTCCAACATACTTAATGGGAGTAAGATGTGGGCTGGTGAAGACAAAAGACCTGGGGTCCAGAAAACTAACCGTTGGAAGATGTGAGTGAAAAGTGAGCCATCAGTCCCACGTGGACGTCACGTGGCTATTCAATAAATGGGGAGTTATGGTGACAGCGGAACCAACTATCCAAACACACAAAAAATAGAGGCCACTTGGACAACCTTAAATGCATATGTGGGACATAAATGGATCATAAATGCTGGCTGATAGAGGAGAGAGAAAACCACCTGGTTGAAACGAGTCGAGAGCCAAGTTTCAACCAGGTGGTATTCTGTCTAGAACGAGCTCACAAATTTTGGACAAAAAGGTAGATGAAGAATGGTGAGCTCAATGCAAGACTGGATGAATATACACATAATATACACCTAAGTACAGTGGGGCCAAAGGGTATATACATGGAAAACAAAAGGAGATACATTAAATACACCAAATTTACAGCAGAATGACAAAATAGAATGACAACCCTATACAAAATAGTGTAGAAAATATACATCACACACAATAATTTACACTGCATAGAGGGCGGACAACCCTTTGGTAGAGTCAACTCACCAACGGGTGGCGAACTAGATGACCAAAATATAGAAACAACACAAACAAGCAAGATAGAAAATGCAAACAAAACACAACAAAAAGCATGAAAATGAAGGAAGGAAACAGAGACTCCAACTTGAAATCTGAAGAAAGGCAAGGAAGGAAAGGCACCCTCAACACTCTGCAACAGCTTCCACCTCCAAATGATCACCAACCAGCACCAAAAACAACTTGTAATTGCTCAGAACAACTCAGAATAACTCACACTTAATTATCGCTCAAATCGCTAAGGAATCGCTCTGAAATCGCTTAAGTGTTTTTAATCGCGGTAACTATGAAAATGATAGGTGTTTCCTATTTATACCTGAGGTGAAAATAAAGTTACCTTTCCTTCCGCAAACTCTGGAATAGGCAGACCTCTATACTCTAAGCCTGGGGATTTCATGCGACCATACCCTCTTATAAAAAAGAGACATCGTGGTAGATAATCCTAGAGTCTGGGGTCCGAATCCTAGACAAGGAATGACCAAATCTGGGACTAGGTCTCAGAGACATGAGGGACAAAAACAAAAGAAAAACCAACACCACAAGAACCAACACCATAGGACAGAAAACCTGAAGAAGGAAAATGAGGAAACAAAGGCAAAAGACAAGGCAAGAGCCAAAAGCAGAAAACAAAAAGGAGGACCTAACATTTTGCACACAAAATGTAGGGACAGGGATGTAGGGCATAACACCATCACTTTCTTTCCCTTTTTTTCCACTTCCACATCATCATCACTTTCTTTAGAATCAATAGATTAGTCCTCTCCTTGAACTTTTGTGATCTGTATGAGTGCATCTTCTTCTTCTTCTCCTAGAATCTTCTCAAGATTCTTCACAATTTTCTTTCTCTTCCTCTCCATTCTTGCAGCCTTCAAATTTGAAGTTATCTTTGATTTAGCTTCATCATAGTTTCCAAATCTCTTGGTCTTTCTATCAATTTCCTCTGTAAGTAGAGTTGTAGATGTTTCATCTATGTTTACTTCATAGGGTAATGGCCTTAAGCCATGCTACCCTTGGTACTATAGCTTGCACATAGGTCTTATCAGTATCAACTAGAAAGAAAACATCATTATAATATTCCTCCACTAGTGATACTAGGATTCTGCTCCTTAGTCTCATCTTTTTCTTGAACTCCATAAAATAATTACCTATCACAGTATCAAAATTCTCTCCTAACTATTAAATGAACTCAGTAATTTGAACTATTATTGGTCGGTCTTGACTCCATACAACATCTCCAATTGTAGGAAAAGTGGTCTATACATAAAAGAATATACAAAAAAGTAAGGAACATAACTTACACATAGAGTTCTTTGCCTTCCTTTTTTCTGATAGGTTCTTGACAATTTGAGTCATCTGTAACTTGACAAGATTATAATCATGTTCCTTATTTACTATTTTTCATGCTTGATCAACTACTTCACATGGGACATTGTCTAATCTGCTAGATTGATAGGATTTATGTGCAATGACTCTGACTCTTAAATCAATTTATGGATCAGTGATCATAGAAATTGTCATTCCTTGTTTGTTCCACTCGGTAAGAGTGAACTTTTCAATATTATCATTTTTCTGATAGTTCATTGCACGCTTCCCTTGTACAATGAGATAACCAGTAACTCAGTGAATCATGTCTTTGGTTATCTTTATTGGTCCATTTTCCCACCATAGACACATGTCATGTGTCATGATCAACACAATTCTAATCCATTTGAACCTAAAGTTATGTGGGAAGTATAGGGCATGGACTAACCCTTTCTTGGCAATATGCTGATGATCATCCTTTAAAAATCTATTTTCACATAATTCATCATACACTTCCCTCAATTCAAAGTCTCCAACTTCTCCTTCTTTTCACATATAACATGCTCGCACATCATGGATCATGAGTACCTTACGTGGAATCAATGACATGGCTCCCATAAGATCTCGCTTCATCACAGTTTCAAGAATGACTTGAAAATTGGCATTGCACACGTGTCACTCCTAACTAATTGAACATTAATCATTGTATATTCTTTCCATTTCACACCAAAAGATGAACCGGCTATCATTTCTACAAGTTAGGGTTCACAAAGAAGACTTTGGGTAACTGAACAACAAAGGGTCTTCAAAGTTCTCAATACTTGTCGATGATACATAGGTAGAATCTTCTTCAAACTCTACTCAAATTGTTCTTGAATTTCCTTTAGAATGCTCTGCAAACTCTAATCATTATGTGAAATTAAGAATGAATGCCAAAATTGATTATATACCATCAAACGATTGGATTAGTTCTTTAATAAATTCTTTGTGCAGTGGTAGGTGAACAATAGTTGTCCTCAGTCCTTGAATAAATAGCTCAGTTATCACACACCACTCAGTTAGAATAGTACCTCGGTCACTATTGACACTCGGTCGACTGACACTTCGTTGACATATCATCTCGGTCGGTATGGTAGCTCGACATATGTTTATACTGATTCTCAATTTTAAATATTTATTACAGTTTGTATTCTCGGTTCTTGTCTTAAATCTATCCTAATGCATCTTAACTTATGTAGATATGGACTTTAATACATCTCATGTTAGGAACTGGTGTTAAATATAGGTTTTGAGAAAATAGTTCCTTACATACCTTTCTTCTTAATTGGAAGCAGTGTGCTCACCTGATCCATTAGATTGGATGATCTTGGCTTTATGGGATCCACTACTTCTTTCTTCTTCTTTATTTCTCCATGTCAGATTAATCTGATTCCTTATCTGCTAAATAGTAGGTCCCAAGCCTTTGGTCTTGCAATCTCTCTTCGTATGACCAATCTTGTGACAACTATAGCAGACCATATTATTAGAATGAATTCAAAATAACTAAGGAGGGTGAATCAGTTATCCTCAGGTTGAAATGTACCAAATTAAAATTTATACCAATTTGAACAACTCAGATCTTCTCGGCAGCAATAGCATAAATCAACAACATACATATGCAATTTTACTGTTCAAAAGTAATTGGCTTGTAGAAACTTAACAATAAAACACAACATAAACATTCACACAAGTTTACACCAGTATTTAACATGGAAACCCAATTTGGGAAAAACTACCAATAACATGCTATCAAGTTTTCACTCTTCTGAAGTGAGCTTTGTTTGGACCCAACCCTGTTAAAGGTTATAAAACACATTGCTAAATGTGACTTGGTTAAAGGATTTAATCACCCTGTCAGGAGTGGCCTTGTTAGAGGACTTATAACATTCCACCTGAATGTCACCTTGGTCAAAGGATTTATACAATGACTATTAGATCAACATTGTTAAAGGATTTTGACTGACACAATGGTTAGAAAGTAATCAGCAGGTCTGATCTGATACATACAAATTTACGAATCCAGATCCAATTCAGCTCTAATGCTAAATCACTGAGTGGCCTCCATTCTCTTTTCAATCTTCAGATCTGCTTGGAAATCTGTCAAGCAATCACTTTTGCAACTCTCTACTTCTCTGCTCATCCTTCTCTGCTAGATCATGTCAATCAGTCAATTAAATATGCAATCCTCTTGCATACAATTCTTACATATATTTCATGAATAACCCCTTGAGGTTATCTTATACCTCTTCATCTGGGTCAGATAAATCTTTTTCTGCTTAATCAAGATCATAGATCTTAGGTTAGGTCAGATCCAATGTATCTTTCCATCTTTACATTTACTTTACTTCTCCAAAGCAATGACTAATTAAATCTTTGATCCATGCATTAATTATGGCTACCCATGCATTTAAATAGTATGGACCAATCATGCTTATCCTTAATGAACTTTACATATCCTAATAAAATCAATTATGTCAGCCAGAGATCTCAAATCTCAACAATTACAAAAATATTGCTGCTCGGCGAACACTGTGTTCTTCCACTTGATCATCACTGGTTTCCTTAGTAATTTACTGCTGCTCGATCATCATAGACTTTTCTCAGCATGAACTGATCTCAGTAAACTGTCATCAAAAGATAAACAACACATTACTTTGACAATGTGCCAACTAATCAAGTACCCTTGTGATTTCCCATAACTCAACCATTTCACTTGGTTTTCTTGTTATCCTTTCCTTTATCAATCAATAGATACGGTACTCAAACATATAGAAATAGTCTTACCAGTTAAGGTTTGACATCAATGAGAAAACAACAATTGTTTCCATTGTAGCTTTCCAATAATCTCCCTCTTTGGCATTGATGGCAACACTAAACAATAAAACAATAATTTTCCAACCATAGTTACCATACAATCCAAAAAGATGTGTTCCTTGATATGAACAAATCTTCATTAATTTCTTTAGCTTCATTATGATTCTCATCTTGTAAAACATTTTTCCTTCTGTGTCTGTAATCACACTGAAATATTTCTGTGTCTGCTCAAGTGGACTCCCTCTTTCAGTAAACTCTCCCCTTATCTCTAAGTATAGTAAACTCTCCCTCTTTTAGTAAACTTTTCCCTGTTTGACAACAATGCCAAAGATGTTGACATCATCATCATCATGCAGGTTCTTCTATTCTAAACTTTGTATCATGTTGTTCATGTCATCTTTCTTATGACTAATCTTCTTTTCTATCTTTGTCTGTATTTCACAGCTTTAGGTAGCATCCTAAAGTGTGACTACATGTGCATCAATGTGTCAAATATTCTGAATATAACATTTGATGCAACAATATCATTGTGAACTAATTAACCTCAGTTAGGGGAATCACCACTAATTGACCTTGCAGATACTCATGAGCATCCTTGGGTAGTGCCTTTGTAAATATGTTTGCTAAATGCTCCTTAGTATTCACATATTCCAGTCTCACATCCTTCTTCTGAACTAGCTCCCTCAAGCAATGATACTTGATAGCTATATCCTTTGTTTTAGAGTGCATCACAGGGTTCTTAGAAATATTAATGGCACTCGTGCTATCACAATATATGCAAACTAGTTCTATGATCTCTTCTTTCATACCTTTCAGTAGCATCTTCAGCCACACAATATTAGAAAAATTAACTAATGCTGCCACATCCTTGACTTCAGATGTAGATTTTGAGGTGCAATTTTGTTTCTTTCTTGTCCATGAAACTAATCTTTTTACTAAAAGAAATTCTCTAGCTGTGGTGGTTTTTCTATCATCCAAATTTCCAGCCCAATCATAATTAGTATAGACTCTGAGTTCAAACTTGTCATTCTTTTTGTAATACAAACCATAGTCATATGTTCCTTTCAAATATCTCTAAATTCTTTTTACTGCCATCATATGAGTTTCCTTGGGATTGGCAGAAAATCTTGCAACAATACCAATAGCCAGTGCAATATCAAGTCTGTTGTGCACAACATATTGCATCTTTCCAATCATTGACCTATAAAGGGTTTGATTCACTTCTTTTGTATCATCATTTTTTGTTAACTTCTATCATGTAGCCATGGGTGTACTCACTAGTTTTGAATCTTCCATTCCAAAAAAATTTAGTGTCTCCTTGACATATTTTGATTGAGTAGTATAGATAACATTCTTCATTTGATATATTTGTAATCCAACAAAAATATTTATCTCACCAAACATAGGAATCTCAAATTCAGTTTGCATCTCCTTTGCAAATGCTTCACATAACACATCTTGTCCACTAAATATAATGTCATCAACAAAAATTTCAACCAATAAAGTACCCGTTAGAATGAATTCAGAATAACTGAGAGGGGGGGGGGGGGGGGAATCANGGGGGGGGGTGAATCAGTTATCCTCAGGTCTAGATGTGCCCATTTAAACTTTATACCAATTTGAACAACTCAGATCTGCCCTAAAAAAATAACATAAAACAACAACATACATATGTAGTTTACTATTCAGATGTAATTAGCTTGTAGAAACTTAATAGTAAAACACAACATAAACATTCACACAAGTTGACCAATTTGGTAAAAACCACCAATAACATGCTATCAAGTTTTCACTCTTCCAAAGTGAGCTCTGTTAGGAGCCAACCCTGTAAAAAGGTTACAAAACACATTGCTAAATGTGACTTGGTTACAAGATTTAGTCACCCTATCAGGAGTGGCCTTGTTAGAGGAATTATAACATTCCACCTTAATGTCACCTTGCTTAAAGAATTTATACAATGACTATTAGGTCACCCTAGTTAAAGTATTTAGATTGATACAATGGTTAGAAAGTAATTAGTAGGTGTGATCTGATACATACAACTTACTTTGAAAATCTAGATCCAATTCAACTCTAATGCTATTTCACTGAGTGGCTTCCATTCTCATTTCAATCTTTAGATCTGCTTGGAAATTTGTCAATTAATCACTTATGCAACTCTCTTCTTCTCTGCTTAGCCTTCTCGCTTAGATTATGCTAATCAGTCAATTAACTATGCATTACTCTTGCATACTCTACTTAAATACATGAATAACCCCTTGAGGTTATCTTATACCTCTTCATCTAGGTAAAATAAATCTTTGCCGCTTAATCAAGATCATAGATCTTAGGTTAGGTCAGATCCAACAGATCTTTCCATCATTACATTTAATTTATTTCTCCAAAGAAATCACTAATTGAATCTTTGATCCATGCATTAAGTACGATTACCCATACATTTAAATAGTGTTGATCAATCATTCTTATCCTTAATTAACTTTACATATCCCAATAAAATAAACTATGTCGGCCAGAGATCTCAAATCTCAACAATTACCAAAAATATTGTTTCTCGGCCACCATTGTGATCTTCTGCTCAGTCATCACTATTTTCCTTGGCAATTTACTAGCACTCGGTTGACAATAGAAATTGTGCTTTGCATACACTAGTGCTTGGTCGACACAAACTTGCTCAGCATAAACTATTCTTAGTAAACTGTCATCAAAATATAAAAAACACATTACTTTGCCAATGTGCCAATTGATCAAGTACCCTTGTGATTTCCCATAACTCAACCATTCCACTTGGTCTTCTTTTAAATCTCCTTCATCAATCAATAGATATGGTACTCAAATAGATAGCAATAGTCTTACTAGTTAAGGTTTGACATTAATGAAAAAACAACAATTGTTTCCATTGTAGTTTGGCCTTTGTAAATATGTTTGCTAACTGTTCTTTAGTATTCACATATTCCAGTCTCACTTCCTTTTTTTGAACTAGCTCCCTCAAGTAATGATACTTGATAGCTATATGCTTTCTCTTAGAGTACATTACAGGGTTCATAGAAATATTAATGGCACTCATGTTATCACAATATATGACAACTGTTTCTGTGTTCTCCTCTTTCATACCTTTCAGTAGTATCTTCAACGACACAATATTACAACAATTAGCTGCTGCTACCACATACTCAGTTTCAGTTGTAGATTGTGAGGTGCAATTTTGTTTCTTTCTTGTCCATGAAACCAATCTTTTTTCCAGAATAAATGCTCCACCTGTGGTTCTTTTCCTATCATCCACATTTCTAGCCCAATCAGAGTTAGTGTAAACTCTAAGCTCAAACTTATCATTCCTTTTGTAGTACAGACCATATTCATTTGTTCCTTTCAAATATCTCAAAATTATTTTTACTTCCATCATATTTGTTTCCTTGGGATTGGCAGAGAATCTTGCAACAATTGCAATAGCCAATTTAAAGTTAGGTCTACTATGCACAACATATTGCAGCTTTCCAGTCATTGATTTGTAAAGTGTTTGATTCACTTCTTTTGTCTCATCATTTTTTGTTAACTTTGTCCAGTAGCCATGGGTGTACTCATGGGTTTTGAATCTTCCATTCCAAAAGTTTTTAGTATCTCCTTGACACATTTTGATTGAGTAATATAGATACCATTCTTCATGTGATATATTTGTAAGCCAACAAAGTTTTTTATCTCACCAAACATAGACATCTCAAATTCAGTTTGCATCTCTTTTGCAAATTCTTGGCATAACACATCTTATCCACTAAATATAATGTCATCAACAAAAATTTCAGCCAATAAAGTATCTTTACTTTTCTTTGTCTTCAAATACAGATTGATGTTGTCATTTGTTCTTGCAAATCCAATCTTTATCAAGTAATTGTGCAATCTCTCATACCATGCTCTTGGTGCTTGCTTCAATCCATATAGTTCCTTGTACAGTTTGCAAACCATGTTCCTCTTACTTGGGTCAACAAATCCATCAGCTTGTTCAAATTACACTTCTTCTAATATCCCATTTAGGAATGCTGACTTCACATCCATCAGATAGACTTTAAAACCTCTGTAGGCTACATATGCAAGTAAGGTTCTAACTCCTTCCAATATTGTAACTGGGGCAAAGGTTTCTCCATAATCAATTCCTTCCTCTTGTACATAACCCTTGCATACCAATATAGCTTTGTTTCTTGTTACCTCTCGATGTTCATTCAGCTTATTTCTTAATACCCACTTAGTGCAAATTACATTTTTATCATTGGGCCTAGGTACAAGTGTCCATGTCTTATTCTTCTCAATCTGTTCAATTTCTTCATTGATGGCTTGGATCCAGTCTTCATTGTCTAAGGCATCTTTTACTCTTTTGGGCTCATAATCACATAACAAGCATGTACTGTCTCTCAACTTACTTCTTGTCATAATTGTAGAATCCTTTGATCTTATGATTTGATTAGGTTTGTGGTTCTTCCTCACATAATTTTCTAGAGTAGGCTCTTGTCTTGCTTCAGATTCATTATTCTCATTCAATTCAGGTCGATTCTGTGACTCGACATCTCCATCAGATAGCTTGACAATTACCTCATGTTGCCTGGCAGCCTCAGTCTGTGACTTGGCAGGTGCTAGTTGTTGCTAGGCAACCTCATTCTCAGGTTTAGGTAATGTATTATAATCTTCCTCATCAAGATAGACAAATGATTTGTAACTCTTAGGTTCTTGTGTGATTTCAGCTTCATTTCTTTCTATATATTCATCAATTCTAACATTTTCACTTTCCACAATGTTGTTAGTATTAGAAATCAAACACTTATATGCTTTACTCTTAGTTGAATAACCAAGATATATGCCTTCTTCACCTTTAGCATCAAGTTTTCCATTTTTGTTATCCTTCAGTATGAAAGATTTTCTTTCAAAAACTTTGAAATATTTTACATTAGGTGCATATCCATACCAAATCTCATAAGGTGTAGTAGTAGTACCTTTCTTGACTTGTACTCTATTCAGGGTATAGACTGTTGTACTCACAACTTCTCTCCAATATTTTTGTGCAACATTTTTTTACATCATTAATATTCTGGCACAATCCATAATAGATCTATTTCTTCTTGCAACAATACCATTTTGTAGTGGTGTCCTAGGTGTGGACATCTATCTTTTTATCCCTCGATCATTGTAGAACCTATTAAACTCATTAGAAATAAACTCACCTGCTTTGTTAGATCTCAAACATTTCATACTTTTACCTGTCTCCTTTTCAACTTTTACCAAGTACCACTTAAATAACTGGAATGCATCAATTTTTTCTTTAAGAAACATAACAGTCAACATTCTTGAGTAATCGTCAACAAACAGAATGAAATATTTTTCCCTGTAGTAACTTTTCTCACCACTGGGACCACAAAGGTTAGCATGAACTAATTCCAGAATTTCCTCAGAAGTATGAGTCTTTCTCTTGAAAATGGATCTAGTAATCTTTCCCAATTGACATTGCTTACACATTGCATTTTAAGGTTTCATTAACTTAGGCAACCCTCTAACCTTTTTCAATTTACTTATTCTTACCAAGTTATCAAAGTTTAGATGATACAACCTTTTATTCCATAACCAAACATCATTATAATGTGCACTCAAACATGTCTCATCTGCTAAATCCAGATAGAACAAGTTACCTTTTGTTTTCTCACCACTTCCAACTAGTTCTCAAGTGGCATCATAGATCTTTTCCTTCTTGTGATGGAATTCAACTCTATAACCAGAAGTATTCAGTTGTGTAACACTCAATAAATTATAGTTAAGACCATCAACCCAATATACATTATCACATTTGATCTTGTCAGTCAGGTTAATTGATCCTTTTCCTTTAACAAGACATCGTGCATCATTGCCAAATTTAACATAACCATCATAACACTGATCTAGGGTCTCAAATTTATCTTTACCACCAGTCATGTGATGTGAAAATCCACTGTCAATAATCCACTGGTCACCTTTACTCATATAAGAAATTAATGCAGTTTTCTCATCATCATCAGAATCATCTTTCATAGCAACATACACAACTTCTATATCATTTTCATCAGATTTGTTAGAATCATTGTCAGAAGCTTCTTCAGCTATATATAAATTTTTCTTACCTTTATCTTTGTAATCCTTATAGTTTTTGGATTCTCGATCATCCTTTTTGTCTTTGTACTTGTTGTCTCTTCTTTCATCTTTGTCATTATTATCGGGACATCTAGCAACAATATGACCAAGTTTGTTGCATGAAAAAAAATGATAGGAAGTGTTGGAAATAAGGATGGAGTAACTGAGAGGGGAGGGGTGAATCAGTTACCACAAAAATAAATCCACAAGTCCCTTAGATGTCTTTAATATATATATTCCTGTTACTCGGTGAATTAACCTTATATTGTTGTGTAAACATTCACAGTGATTAATATGCATAA
>MU224266.1:1315877-1337476 GCA_018584345.1 Thuja plicata
TTCTCAATATATTATTCTGGAGTGCTCGGTAGACTCTGTAACTTGCTTCTCTTACCGTCTGAACTCGGTAGTCTTGGTAAACTGTCTAATGACTGATATGACATTCTGAACTCGGTAGACTCTGTCTGATGACTGATATGACATTTGTGTAACATCAACGACAACACACAATTAAACAATTGTTTCCAACAAGGAAGTTTACCTTTGAATTTTTATTTTCCTCTAGATAGTCTTCTTTTCATAAGTGCTTAAAGTTCTTCCAGATCATCATCAATATTTTTTCTATCACTATTCACACATTTCTTTTCTTTCTTTGATTTGTTAAGGACCAACTGGGATCTGCATGCATATTCAATAGCTTGTGGAGTGTAGTTATCAAAATTTGACATCTCAAATGCAGTAAGTCTGCCTACCAAACCTTACAAAGTTAAATTATTATTAGGAGTAGATCTTAATTCTTGAATTGCAGAGACTCTAATAGTATATATAGGAAGAAGATTCCTCAATACCTTTCTCATAATGGTGTTATCATCAATTGTTCCCTTAGCTCCTCTGATAGCATTTACAACTTCCTTTATCCTACCATAATATTTAACTATATTTTCTCCTTCTTGCATTTTCATTTCATCAAACTTACCTATTAAGCTTTCAAATTTGGCTCTCTAATAAATTTGTATGTCCTCCATAGATAATTCCAAGGACATCCCACATTTTCTTTGCAGTTGTACAATGTTTTATGTCTTCAAACTCATGATAGTTCAGAGATGATGCAATCACCAAGTGTTCCTACTTTTCTCTTAACTGTGTAGCTATGGCAGGTGCAGTGGGGGCTACATAATCATGTTCAACATAGTTCTTAGTAGAATCACCAATAGTAGCCAGATGCAATTTCATCAAACTTTTCCATGCAGGGAAATTATCTTTGTTCAACTTCGGTACCTCCTTTTTATACATCTTGATCTTTTCCTCCAAGTACCTTTAAATTGTTTTCAAGAGACCAAAGCTCTAATACCAATTGTTAGATTGAATTAAGAATAATTGAGAAGGGGGTGAATAAGTTATCCTTAGGTCTAGATGTTCCCATTTAAAATTTATACCAATTTCAACAACTCAGATCTGCTTGGCAGCAACAACATAAAACAACAACATACATATGCATTTTACTGTTCAGATGTAATTAGCTTGTAAAAACTTAATAGTAAAACATAACATAAACATTCACACAAGTTGACACCAGTATTTAACATGGAAACCCAATTTGGAAAAGCCACCAATAACATGCTATCAAATTTTCACTCTTTTGAAGTGAGCTCTGTTAGGAGCCAACCCTGTTAAAGGTTATAAAACACATTGCTAAATGTGACTTGGTTAAATGATTTAATCACCCTGTCAGGAGTGGCCTTGTTAGAGGACTTAGAACATTCCACCTGTATGTCATCTTGATTAAAGGATTTATACAATGACTGTTAGGTCAACCTGGTTAAATGATTTAGACTGATACAATGGTTAGAAAGTAATCAGCAGGTGTGATCTGATACATACAACTTACTTTGCAAATCCAGATCCAATTCAGCTCTAATGCTAATTCACGTAGTGGCCCCCATTCTCATTTCAATCTTCAGATCTTCTTGGAAAGCCGTCAAACAATCACTTATGCAACTCTCTGCTTCTCTACTCAGCCTTCTCGCTTAGATTATGCCAATCAATCAATTAACTATGCAATCCTCCAGCATACTCTACTTGCATTCATGAATAACCCCATGATTTTATCTTATACCTCTTCATCTAGGTAAAATAAATCTTTACAGCGTAAGTGAGATCGTACACCTTAGATTAGGTAAGATCCAATGGATCTTTCCATTATTACATTTAATTTATTTCTCTAAAGCTATCACTAATTGAATCTTTGATCCATGCATTAATTATGGTTACTCATGCATTTAAATAGTGTGGATGACTCGTTCTTATCCTTAATTAACTTTACATATCCCAATAAAATCAACTATGTCGGCCAGAGATCTCATATCTCAACAATTACCAAAAATATTGTTGCTCGCCCAACACTATGATCTTCCACTTGGTCATCATTATTTTCCTTAGAAATTTACTAGCACTCGATCGACACTAGAAACTATTCTCGGCATACACTGGTTCTCATTCGAGACAAATTTGATTGGCATAAACTGTTCTTAGTAAACTATCATCAAAAAATAAACAACACATTACTTTGCCAATGTGCCAACTGATCAAGTACCCTTGTGATTTCCCATAACTCAACCATTCCACTTTGTCTTCTTGTTAAATCTCCTTCATCAATCAATAGATATGGTACTCAAATAGATAGCAATAGTCTTACCAATTAAGGTTTGACATCAATGACCAAAAAAAAATGGTTTCCATTGTAGCTTTCTAACAATCTTTCCAATAGTACCTTTGTTTTTCTCTGTCTTCAAATACAAATTGTTATTGTCATTGATTCTTACAAATCCAATCTTTATCAGATAATTGTGCAATCTCTCATACCATGCTCTTAGTTCTTGCTTGATTCCATATAGTGCCTTGTGTAATCTGCAAACCATGTTACTCTTGCTTGGGTCAACAAATCCATTAGCTTGTTTAATGTAAACTTATTCTTCTAATATCCCATTTAGAAATGCTGAGTTTACATCCATTTGATAGACTTTAAAACCTTTTTAGGCTTCTTATGCAAGTAATGTTCTTACTCCTTCCAATCTTGCAAGTAGGGCGAATGTTTCACCATAATCAATTCCTCCCTCTTGTGCATAACCTTTGCATATCAGTCTAGATTTGTTTCTTGTTACCTCTCCATGCTCATTTAGCTTATTTCTGAATACCCACTTAGTACCAATTACATTTTTGTCATTCAAACTAGGTACAAGTGTCCAAGTCTTATTCTTTGTAATCTGTTCAATTTATTCATTTATGGCTTGTATCCAATCTTCATTGTCTAAGACATCTTTTACTGTTTTAGGCTCAAAATCACATAATAAGCATGTATCCTCTCTCAACTTGATTCTTGTCATAACTGCAAAATTCTTTGATCCTATGATTTGATCAGGTTTATGGTTTCTTCTTACATACTTTGCTAGAGTAAGTTCTTTTTCTACTTCATGTTGATCATTCACGTTCAATTCAGGTTGATTCTGTGACTCGACATCTCCATCAGATAGCTTGGCAAATACCTCCTATTGCCCGACAACTTCATTCTATGACTCGAAAGGTGCTAGTTGTTGCTCGGCAACCTCTTTCTAAGGTTCAGGTAATTCACTAGAATTTTCCTCATCCATATAGATGAATGATTTGTAACTTTCAGGTTCCTGTGTGCTTTCAGCTTCATTTCTTTCTACATACTCGTCAATTCTAACATTTGTAATTTCCACAATTTTGTTAGTGTTACAATTCAAACGCTTTTATGCTTTGCTTTTAGTTGAATAACCAAGAAATATGCCTTCTTCACCTTTAGCATCAAGTTTTCCATTTCTGTTATCCTTCAGTATGAAACATTTTCTTCCAAAAACTTTGAAATATTTTACATTAGGTGCATGCCCATACCATAGCTCATAAGGTGTAGTATTAGTACCTTTCTTGACTTGTACTCTATTCAGGGTATAGACTGTTGTACTTATAGCTTCTCTCCAATATTTCTATGCAATATTTTTCTCCATCATTAGTGTTCTGGCACAATCCATGATAGTTTTGTTTCTTCTCTCAGCAATACCATTTTGCGGTGGTGTCCTAGGTACAAACATCTGTATTTTTATCCCTTGTTCATTACAGAACATGTTAATCTCATTAGAAATAAACTCACCTCCTCTGTCAGATCTTAAACATTTCAGGCTTTTACCTGTCTCCTTTTCAACTTTTTCCAAGTACTACTTAAATAACTGGAATGCATCATATTTTTCTTTAAGAAACATAGAAGTCATCATTCTTGAGTAATCATCAACAAATAGAATAAAATATCTATCTCCACAGTAACTTTTCTCACAAATAGGACCACAAAGGTCAGTATGAACCAATTCCAAAATTCTCTCAGAAGTATGAGTCTTGCTTTTGAAAATAGATTTAGTCATTTTTCCTAATTGACATTGCTTACACATTGCATTTTCAAGTTTATTCAACTTAGGCAGCCATCTAACCTTTTTCAATTTTCTTATGCTTACCAAGTTATCCAAGTTTACATGACACAACCTTTTATGCCATAACCAAACATCATTATATTGTGCAAAAAATCATTTCTCATCAGCTAAATCCAGATAGAACAAGTTACCTGTTGTTTTCTCACCACTTCCTACTAATTCTCCAGTGGCATCATAGATCTTTGCCTTCTTGTGATGGAATTCAACTCTATAAGCACAAGTATTCAGCTCTACAACACTCAATAAATTATTATTAAGATCATCAACCCAATATACATTGTCACATCTAATCTTGTCAGTCAAGTCAATTGATCCTTTCCCTTTAACAAGACATGGTGCATCATTACCAAATTTAACATTAACACCTTTACAGTGATCTTAGGTATCAAATTTATCTTTATCACTAGTCATGTGATGTGAACAACCACTGTCAATAATCCAACAGTCACCTTTACTCATATAAGAAATTATTGTATTTTTCTCATCATCATCAGAATCATCTTTCATAGCAACATACACAACCTCTATATCATTTTCATCAGTATTGTCAGATTCATTGTCAAAAGCTTCTTCACCTATATAACAAGATTTATTACCTTTGTCTTCATAATCTTTATACTTTCTGAAGTCTCGGTCATCCTTTCTATCTTTATACTTGTTGTCCCTTCTCTCATCTTTATCATTCTTATTAGGACATCTTGCAGCAATATGACCTACTTTGTTACATGAAAAACAAATGATAGGAAGTTTACCTTTGAATTTTCCTTTTCCTCTAGACTGTCTTTTTTCCATGAGTGCCTCGAGTTCTTCCAGATCATCATTTGTAGTGTCACTGTCATTTTTCACACATTTGTTTCATTTCTTTGATTTGTTAAGGACAAACTGGGATCTTTATGTAGATTCAATAGCTTGTGGAGTGTAGTTATCAAAATTTGACATCTCAAATGCAGTAAGTCTACCTACCAGACCTTCCAAAGTCAAATTATTATTAGGAGTACATCTTAACTCTTGAATTGTAGAGACTCTAATATCACATATAGGAAGAAGTTTTCTCAGTACCTTGATAATAAAGGTGTTATCATCAATGGTTCCCTTAGCTCCTCTGATAGCATTTATAACTTCCTTTATCCTACCATAATATTGAACTATATTTTCTCCTTCTTGCATTTTCATTTCATCAAACTTACCTCTTAAACTTTCATATTTGGCTCTCAGTACATTTGTATCACCTCCATAGATGGTTGCAAGGACATCCCACATTTGATTTGTAGTTGTACAATTTTTTATGTCTTCAAACTCATGATAGTTCAGAGAATATGCAATCTCAAACATTGCTTGATTGTGTTCCTGCTTTTCTCTTAACTGTGCAGGTGTAGCAGGTGGAGTGGGGGCTACATAATCATGTTCAACATAGTTCTTAGCAGAATCACCAATACTAGCTAGATGCAATTTCATCAAACTCTACCATGCAAGAAATTATCTTTGTTCAACATTGGTACCTCCTTTTCATACATCTTGATCTTTTGCTCCAAGCACCATCAAACTGTTTTCAAGAGACCAATGATCTGACACCAATTATTAGAATTAATTTAGAATAACTAAGAGGGGGGGTGAATCAGTTATCCTCAGGTCTAGATGTACCAAATTAAACTTTATACCACTTTGAACAACTCAGATCTTCTCAGCAGCAATAACATACATCAAAAACATACATATGTTGTTTTACTATTCAAATGTAATCGGCTTGTAGAAACTGTTAGAATTCATAGAATTCAACCATGAAGATCTTCTACATGCAAATAACCTGTCGCAAAAGAGATGCTTCAAGATGAAAATGTTCTAAAAGACAAAATGTTCATTTAGAGACAGTATGAAAAATACAAAGAGATCAATCCTTATAAAGGAGATTGAACACCAACTAGGTGGAGAAACCTAGGTTGCATGAATAATTGATAGGGAATTAATTATTGCATGCCTAAAGTTTAGCTTAAGTGAATAAAAGATAAAAAGGTGACTTAAACAATTAAATCAATAATGATTTAATTAATAAGTGAACATAGAAATACCTTTTTACTCTAACACCCCCCCTTAAGATAAACTTTAGGGAGAAGCTAAAACCTAGAAGCAACTACTGAAAGTAGTAAATTTGGGTCCCGGCAACAAGGCTTGATCAGGTACCCAGACACAACCAAATCTCTGTAAAGTGGTGAAATTGAGAAAACCACATGGGAAAAACTCTACACCAAAAAAGAGATGGAACAAAATAGGTATGCTAAAAACTATATGAAGGAAGGAAGGCCTCTCCTCATTGAGACCCCCCGAGGATAAGTTCCTTCACCCATAGCATAGCACACAATTGGAGATAGCATGGAGAGGCCAAAGGTTTGGTGAAGATTTCTACAACCTAGTCATCTATAGGTATGTACTCCAAGATGAGAACACCTTCCTAAATCAATTGTCTGATGAAGTGCATGTGGACCTCAATGTGTTTGGTGCATTGATGCTCCATGGGGTTGCGGGAAATGTGTATGGCACTCTGATTGTCACACCAAAGGATAGTGGGACTATTAGGGGGAAACCCAAACTCAGTCATAGAGTATAGAAGCCATAAAATCTCCTGACTAGCTAACACTACTGCTTGGTACTCAGCCTCTGTAGATGATAATGCAATGGCAATTTTCTTCTTGCATGACCATATGATAGGACCAGAACCAAGGCAAAAAACAAAGCCAGAAGTAGACTTCCGATCTTGAGCATCACAACCCCAATCGAAGTCATTGAAGCCAATGATGTGTGGTGAGCCTGATGTGTAGTAGATGCCAAAATGTTTAGTGCCTCGAATATACTACAAAATATGATTGGAATCTTTCCAATGGATCTCATGAGGATCATGGGACCTAGAGACAAGTCCAATTGCAAAGGAAAGATCAGGATGAGTGTGTGTCAAATACAACAGGTTTCCAATCAACTATTGGTACAAGGTGGAATCCACTAAAGGTGTAGGAAATGTGGAAGACAACACAACTCCTGACTAAAATGGTGTAGGTGCAGGCTTGCACTCGAGCATATCAAATCTGTGAAGCATGTCAAGAGCATACTTCTGCTGAAGGAGTGAAATCCCATCGGAAGAGTGTATAATCTGTAGGCCCAAAAAGTAATGCAGAAGACCAAGATATATCATCTTAAATCTCTCCATCAAGGAATGCTATATATCCTAAATCATGGAGAATGAGCTACTAGTGATGAGAAGATCATCAACATAGAGCACAAGTATGACAATCTCAATCCCCTGACGTTGAAGATCCACTGTGTGGTAAGAGTGGCAATGGGTGTACTGGATAGAGAGAAAGAAAGAGTCCATCTTCTCATACCAAGCCTGAGGGGCTTGTTTGAGACCATATAATGAATGTCAAAGCCTGCATACTAAGGAAGAGTCCTACACATACCCCAGGGGTTACTCCATATATATCTCCTCCTAAAGGTCTCCATGCAAGAAAGCACTCTTCACATCCATCTGATAAAATGTCCACCCCTGTGAAGCTACAAGTGAAAGTATAAGGTGAATAGAATTCATCTTCATAATAGGAGCAAAGGTCTCAGAGTAATCAATACCCTCCACCTGAGAAAACCCCTTTGCAACAAGACGAGCCTTATACTTATCAATAGAACCATAAACAACATATTTGGTATGGTACAACCACCGACACCAAACCAACTTCCTTCCTTTCAGAAGAGCACACAAATCCCATCTATGATTCTTCATCGAAGAATAATACTCCTCATCCATAGCCATATCCCACTCTTTTTGACCTGTTGCCTCTGAAAACTTCTGAGGGTCATTTGAAATGGCATGACTCAGAAGGCTAGAACTAGATGTCTGAGAGTGAGTACGATGTCTATCTGTAGGATCACCAGCCAAAGAACCTGCTACATCAACTGTAACATGGGACCACTAGGGAAAAATTGGAGTAGGTGGTGATGGTGGATCATCATCATCATCAAGAGAAAAAGGATCCATAAGAGATGAAGGAGGAGTAGATTGTGAGGGAGAAGCTGGTGATGGAGAATCCATCAGAAGACAGAACTCATCAAACTGGACATCCCATCAAAACAAGACCTCTCTAGAATCAAGATCAAACAACATGTATGCCTTGACATCCTCACAGTAGCCAATAAAAGTGAGTGGTTAGCTCTTCCTCTCCATGGCTCTCCATTGAGCATCTAGAATAAATGCGCAAGCTGCACTACCAAATACTTGAAACATGGAGACGTCAGGCTTGATCTGAGACCAAGCCTCCTTAGGAGTCATATGTCGCAATGCCTTATGGGACATCTGATTTGGAATATAGTTGGCACAATTGATTTCCTTAGCCCAATAAGAAGGCTACAGAGTTTGTGACTGAAGCATACAATTTGCCATCTCCTGTAAAGTTTGATTCTTTCTCTCAGAAACACCATTCTACTAAGGGGTGTGTGGAACTATTAACTGATGTTGTAAACCATGCTTAGTAAAAAAATCTTTGAAAGCCTGATTCACATATTCCTCCCCATTGTCAATGCATATCCTCCTGATAGAATGACCAGATTGTTTCTCCACAAATGTCTTAAAAGAACAAAAGGTATCAAAGACATTAGATTTGTACTTGACAAAATATTCCCAAGTATTGTGGGACAAGTCATCAATGTAAGTGAGCACATAGTGAGCCCCTAAAAAAGGAGTCAGAAAAGACATGACATCACTGTGTACAAGATCCAAAGGTGCCTTTGCATGAGTAGAATGACCTGTAGGAAAAGGATCCCTATGATGTTTGCCAAGGGCACAACCTAGACATACACCATCAGTACAGGAAATCAAAGGAATCCCACTCACAAGTGCCTATGTACTCATCTATTGTAAGTATTTGTAATTGACATGGCCAAAATGCTCATGCCAAAGTCTGCTTGCTGAATCTGCATGTGCCACAAGAGAGACACCAGAAGCAAATGAACTCGCAAATCCATCAAAACTATATAGGTGAGACTAAGGATGTATACTGCTAATGGCCACAATCAAATCAGGATCATGGAGGTCTCAAATAACCACATCATATGGTGAGAACTCAACTGTCTTTCCAGAGCTAGAATGACAAATCTAAAAAACTGAAAGGAGGTGTGTCAAAATGTCAGGAACAAGAAGTACATCCTGTAGACAACATATGAAGAATGAGATAGTACCAGAACCTATAACTAGAAGTTGAGCAGAGTCACCAATGGCAATGTGTGAAGTATCACTGTGGGAAAGTGTGGTGACTAGCTGCTGAGAGTGAGAGATGTGGTGAGAAGCACTTGAATCAATAATCCAAGTGGCACCAGAAGACAAAGCTTGTGCAGTAAGAGCATGTCCCTTCCCCATGGAAGAAGAAGAAGATGGTTGAGGTGAGGAGATATGATTCTACTGCATAGCTTCCTCTAAAGCCTCTAAGCATTTCCAACACTTGGAAAATGGATGTCGTTCCTTGCCACAAAAACTACAAGGCTCTCCATTGGACTTATAAGTCTTGAAGGAAGACTCACCAGACTTTGAAGATTTCCCATACTTGGGACGGGGTTTGGAATTAGATCTAGAAGGTGGCTTGGAGGAAATCTCATTGCCTTTAGAATCCTTCTTTGGATTTGGTATCGGAGACTCTGTAGATGGGTGGGTAACCAAGGCTTGGTGCTGTGATCCACAAAGAGAATCAAGCTGAGAGAGTTTGGCTTGCTCATGAGTCAAGCGATCACAAAACACATCAAAGGTAGGCATGGTGAATCTCAAACCCAAAGAATCCATGGTAGCATGGAATGTAGAAGAGAATATCTAAAAAAAACCATGAATCTTGGAAAGTATTGTTAGGATTAGGATCACTAAGAGTTGGGGGTGAATCAGTGATCTATCAATTAATACTTTTTCTTATTATCTAAATCTTTAATTAAATGCTTATGTACTAAAATTGAATATCAATGCAAGTAAGATAAACATACACAAAACATAACACCATATATTATTACGGGGAAACCCAATGTAGGTGAAAACCCCGGTGGGAATTAGTACCCACAAATATTATGTACTAGTGTCTTATGATCCTTGTTAGAAGATCCTTAACCATGTTAGGAGTTGTCTTTACAATACATGAAGTACAATGACCTTGTTAAGGGTTAGACCCTATTATGAGTCTTTTACAATAACCCTGTTAGGGGTGGTGGACTCAATGTCCAAGAGCACACTACTCAAGTGGTGAAGGATACAACCTTCTGGATCTTCGATACACACTGTATCTGCAAGATGAACTATTGTTGTGACACTTCTTGTATGATTAGTTCCTTTTATGCGCTGATGCTTTAACCTCTTTTTAATCACTATAAAAATATTTTCTTCAATCTAAAATTTTCTACTTCAATATATATATCATCAACATATGACAGATATATCTTTGTTTCTTTAGCACTCTGCTCTGCTTTTCTTATCTCTAGCTTTTGCAACTTTTCCCATCACAAATGACCTTCTATAAGTACTTCCTCAAAGGACATGAACATGTTAGCTTTAGGAAACCTTTTACCATCTATATTGATCACTTACATAACCATGCAACCCTTCATTAAGTTGGCTTAACATTAATTATAACTGCTTTACTCAAATCAAACAGACACGTCTTTTCACACAGTCCGCTTCACCAAAATAGCTCTAACTAATTATCCCGGATGAATCAAGTCATGCACTTTTAACCATAGATTTTTAGGTCACTAAAAATCACTAATTTAAAGGCACAATTCTTGAGGATTAGTGAAACTTCCATGACAAAACAATCTCTGTCAGATCTTTCCATGATCTCTGTCCTGTTCTGGCATTCACTAGTTGTACCTCTTCAACTGTTTGTATCTTCTTCATAATTATAGATCTGATCATTCTCTCTTATACTTAGCATGTAAACATACTCATAATATTTTCTTCAAAGGCACATATCATTTGGATAACATATGAACACACACTAATCAAAACTATAATAGTCTGTTCCTTGGTCTGTCCTGTTTTCTGTGCTTAGCCAATTTTTGATCTTTTGATTATGTGTGCTAACTCCAAAACTTCATATGAATTTGTTTCCATAATGAAAACAATAAATAGATTCATATAATTCAGTATAGTCAACTTTCCAACAATCTCCCCATTTGTCATTAATGGAAACAAAGGAATATGGTGAAGTTACTATCTGTATTTTTATATAAAAACTCTCTATCTTATATCTCCCTTTTATCATATACTAGACTCCATATTCTTCATAATCTAATCCCCCTTCGACATTAATGACGAAGGTGCTTAAAAACACTTCTATGTACTTACTCAGCATACATATCTGGATATGCAATCTGCAACTTCTGGATCTCTTTCTCCCAAAATGCAATCAGTTAATTAACAATATGTAGATGGGTGCATAATGCATATTGTAGCTTCTCCATATTCTCCAATTCTATGCTAGGACTTTGATAATATGATAGACTCGATATTCTATTAATTTACTCACCCTTTGATATTATCTTCTCTACCTTCTCAATCTTATCAATCTGCCCCTGATATAGACATATTGATATCGGTGGAGGGATCTTCCACAAATTTCCTTGTCTTTTCTATCATAGCCTCTACCTCCTGGATCTTCTTTGTAATGATGGGAACTTAACTTGCCTAATTCATACAGTTATAAATAATCTTTCTACCTTTTTCTACAAACTCTTTCAAGGATGCTTGACCAACTTTGAGTGAACTAAGATCAAGTTCAAAGTTGCTAACCAATTCACTGAGCCTCTTCTTCATATACTTCTCTTTTGCAATATCTGATCTATTTTTCATAAATTCTTTAGATTATATACTCCCACTTACTTATTTACTCCCCATGAGTCTAAGTCTATTATGGGTGTCAAACTTTACAACAATGATGATGAATTGTCCATCACTTTAGTCTTCTCTTTTTCTGCTTCCTTTTCTGTGATATCTTAAATCAATATATCTTCTTGCTAATATAAAGACTCTCAGCTTCTTGAGTACTCACAAATGTTTCTTCAAAATTTTCTATATTAATATCCATTGCTGCCATTAATACTTCAACATTATCAATCATGAATGTATCCTCCATGTCCTTGGCCATGGGCGCATAATCCTGTGGACCTGTCATAATAGTTTTATCTTCTTTTTCACATGACATTTCAAATTTGTATCTTCAATCAATTCTGCTCTTATGTGAATGCTCTTTTGTTGTATTCATACCTAGATGATCAATAAGTATGCACTTCCAAGGATAACATCAGGTCAGCTCGAAAACAAAATCTCGAATGGCTATACTGATACTCTCATATAGAACACTGCTCAATAAGATTCCGCTTCATGAAATTCACATGCTGAAGCATACTGATAAATCACTTCTGAGATGTTTCAAAGATTTTCTTGATATCAATCTCTACTAAAGAATGTAATTGTGATGCTTTTCTACTTGACTACAAGTTATCCTTTGATTATCCAGTCGCTTACTCAATTGTTAAGTAATTTTTCAATTAATTTCTGAAATGACGTGTCCACGCTTGGGCTTTGTTTCAAACTTGAATTACTTTTCTTAACAAATAACGATTATCAATCTCCTTTCATTGCTGATGAGAACAACTATAATGCATTAATAATACAACTGCTAGGGCTTCTATGATCTCCAATCATTTATTCTGGTCGTAAGTGAGGACTTTGTGATTGCAAAGTAGATTTCTGCCATTAATACTTCCCGCGTAGACATAGAAAGCAACTGTAAATTTCGTTTTTGCTCTTGATAACAATTTAGATCATGTTCTCTTGCATACTTCATCACAATGTCACTAAACAATTGTAATCCAAGGCGCATACTTGGAGGTGAGTATACCAGCCATGTAGGGGTCTAGAGCTAGAATAGCTCCCCCTAAGACCATGAGGGTCAACTATTGAGAAGTAGAAGGTGCGTCCACTGAGGATGCATCTTCTACCTTGTTCTCTTCATTATCCTTCTTTACTTTGACCCAGATTTTTCTCGCATCTTCTGTATCTTTCACAAATTTGATTTCTCCTTCCTTATCCCATAATGAATCTTCTGACATTTTAGGGCTTTCCTGTCTCTCTGCTCTAGATCTACAATGCTTAGATATGTGTCTAGCTTTTCCACATGAATGACAAATGATAGGAGGTCTGATATTCTTCAGTGTATTGGTGCGAGTTACCAATCTGCACTGTCTAGTTGAATGACCATTGTGATTACATATCTGACATGTAATGTTTTGAGTACTTCTAACATTTTGTTGAGGATAACTTCTTTGGTTATTTTGAGTCTTGTTCTTCTGACTTGTTTTGCAATTCATAGCTCTATGACCAAATTTATTGCATGAATAACAGTAACCATTGAAGGGTCTTACCTCTTTACAATTCCTTGCAATATGTCCATTCTTGTTACAAGCATAACAAGTTCCATCAATTATCTTGCATTCATCCTTAGGTGGTTCAATATTGTCTTTAGTCTGATTTCCAATCTCCTTAGTATCTATGATCTCCTTTGGTGCTTTCATTCTTTCTCTCATGGCATCAATCTGAATTTGTGCTTCATTGTACCCTATACCGCTGGTATCTCCTTTAACCTTTTGAGCATACAATCGTGATTCTATCAGATCCTTTCTTGTGTGTAACTTGTAAATATGATTCTTTGCTACAATCAATTCAGATTCCATCTTATCTTTGTTGTTTCTTAACTCCAAGATTTCCATGTTTTCTTGTCTCTGTTCTTCATCTAACTGCTTGTTTGCTTTGACTTGATCATCATAGGCATCTTGATTTTTACATAGCTTTTCATCTAATTCTTCAATCTGATCCTTCAGAGAAGAATTTTCTTCATTCAAATTTTTGACTAATTCTCCCAAATCATTTGAAGAACAATTCCTTAATTCTTTTTTCAGTTTCTTGATAAGTATTTTCATGCCTTCAACTTTTAGTTTTAGATCTTCATTTTCTTTTTCATATGTGTCAAGTTCTTCAAGGGCTGCTTCAAGATTCTTTTTGAGGTGTTTCATTTCTTCCTTCTCCATGATCTCCTCAAGTGGTTAAACTTCTTTTCTGAGGACCAAATCTCTAATACCAATTGTTAGGATTAGGATCACTGAGAGGGGGAGGGGGTGAATCAGTGATCTACTAATTAATACTTTTTCTTATTATCTGACTCTTTACTTAATTCTTATGTACTGAAATTGAATATCAATGCAAGTAAGATAAATATACACAACACATAACACCATATATGATTACATGGAAACCCAATGTAGGTGAAAACCCCGATGGGAATTAGTACCCACAAATATTTTGTACTAGTGTCTTATGATCCTTGTTAGAAGATCCTTAACCCTGTTAGGAGTTGTCTTTACAATACATGAAGTATAGTGACCTTGTTAAGGGTCGGACCCTGTTAGGATTATTTTACAATAAACATGTTAGGGGTGGTGGAATCACTATCCAAGAGCACAGTGTTCAAGTGGTGAAGGGTACAACTTTTTGGATCTTCGATACACACTGTATCTGCAAGATGAACTGCTGCTATGACACTGCTTGTCTGATCAGTTCCTTTTATGCGCTGATGCTTTAACCTCTTTTTAAGCACTATAAAAATATTTTCTTCACTCTAAAATATTCTACTTCAATATATATATCATCAACATATGACAGATATATCTTTTCTGCTTTAGCACTCTGCTCTACTTTTCTTATCTCTGGCTTTCGCAACTTTTCCCATCACAAATGACCTTCTATAAGTACTTACTCAAAGGAAATGAACATGTCAGCTTTAGGAAACCTTTTACCATATATTTTAATCACTTAAATAACCACTCAACCCTTCATTAAGTTGGCTTAACATTAATTATAACTGCTTTACTCAAACCGAACAGACACGTCTTTTCACATAGTCTGCTTCACCAAAATAGCTCTAACTAATTATCCCAGATGAATAAAGTCATGCAATTTTAACCATAGATTTTTAGTTCACTAAAAATAAATAATATGAAGGTGAAAGTCTTGAGGATCAGTGTAAATTCCATGCCAAAACAATCTCTATCGGCTCTTTCCATGATCTTTGTCCTATTTTGGCATTCACTATCTGTATCTTCTTCATACTTGTAGATCTGATCATTCTCTCTTATAATTATCATGTAAACATACTCATAAGATTATCTTCAAAGGCGCATATCATTTGGATAACATATGAACACACGCTAATTAAAACTATAACAGTCTATTCCTTGCTTTGTCCTATTTTCTGTACTTAGCCAATTTCTGATTTTCTGATAATGTGTGCTAACTCCAAAACTTCATATGAATTTGTTGCCATAATGACAACACTAAATAGAGTCATATACTTTAGTATAGTCAAATTTCCAACAAGTATCAGATAAATGCAATCTATATCTGTCTTATTCTTTCCACAACCATGTAAGAGGGACCTCGTAGATTTGAATTTCATTAAGAAATCCTAAATAGAGGTGAATGTCTCAGGAGCCATGGATGTCAATTCTGCTTCAATTTGAAGTACCCAAAATTCATTCACCATGCCAAAGAGAGTCTGACACTTCTCCCACATCACAATAGGAGTATCACAACTATGAAGGTGAAAAAGTAGACTATCTGAAAGATGCAAAGAGAGAACACCCATGGCCTCATCCATCTTATTTCTGTGCTGCATGACCTCGTAGGGATGAGTCAAAATGGGTTGATTAAGATCCAAACAAGACCATATCCTGCATGACCTGAGAAGCCTATTCATAAAGGACTTCCACAAATGATAATTATGTGGAGTGAGAAGCTCGACTGATGTTGTATCTGCCATGTCGTACCTTAGCCTACTTTATTATATGTCTTCTTTCAGAACTAGAAAAAAGATGCAGAAGGGTTTATGTTTTGTGTGTTTTGGAGTTCTTCTTGTAATATATCTCAATTAATAAAACACCCCCCATAGAGAGAGAAACCAAACCCTAGTGCAACCGAGAAGCTAGAAGCAGAAACAGTGCAAGAAAGGCTACTGAATAAATGTGTAAAATAGCTGGTCAATTTTTTCAAAAAAAGAGATCAGATCTGAAGCGGGCTCATCAAGAGATTTTCGATGCCTGTTCATGAGAAAAAAATGGAGTTTGTTTTCTCATTTTAGAGGCCAAGAAGTGGTGAAAAGAAGACTCCTCTTTTACTAGAAAAAACTCCAATCTGCCAGCAAAACAAGATATTTTAACCTGCACAAAGACATCTCCATCATAAAGAGCTTTCAGACGGTATATGGAAGTCAAAAATTGGATTTCTTATGCTCTAGATAGAGCCAAAAAGGCCAAGGTGTGTCAAAAAACCCTCAAAGAATATAGGTTTAGCCCCTAGGACTTGAAGGAACCAGGCCCATGGTCATATGCACACGCAGGCAGCTGAAGTTTTGGCCCGCGGTCATTGATAGGACCGTCGCAAGAGCTACAGGGCTAGCAAGGCCTGAGAGCCCACTGGGCGGTATTGGTGGTGGCGGGCCAGCTGTGCTCCAGTGGTGGCAGAGGTAGTGGTGGGCAGTGGGTGGTGGGCGGATAGCCAATGGCAACCGATGGTCGGTGGGCGGAGCCGCTGAAGTAGACTGGCGGGCAGTGGACGGACTGCAGTGGCTCCGTAGTAACCACTTGGTGGAGTAGTAGTTTGAATGGTGGGCACCTTTTTGCCCCAAAAAAAATCAATTAAAATTGATTTTTTTAATTTTTTTAAATTTTTTTCCTCGATATTCGTGCCAGGGTAGAGTAGGAAATTTTTTTGCCCTTAGATTGCAATATTGACAAAAATGGTCATGCCTTATATGGACTTTGGGTGATTTGGGTCTTTTGGACTCAACCGTGATGTCAATTTTTGCCCAAAGTGAATTCCCTTCAAATCCACACAAGAAATGCTTAAAAAAAGGTTGAAACCCTCGAAGCTCCAAAACTTCAAATACTCAAGAACGGGCTATAGCAGCAAGGCTCTGATACCATGTTAGAATTCATAGAATTCAACCATGAAGATCCACTATGTGAAAAAAACCTATCACAAAATAAAATCTTGGAGATGAAAATGTTCTAAAAGACAAAATGTTCATTCGGAGAGAGTATGAAAAATACAAAGAGATCAATCCTTATAAAGGAGATCGAACACCAAGTACATGGAGAAACCTAGGTTGCATGAATAATTGATAGGGAATTAATTATTGCATGCCTAAAGTTTAGCTTAAGTGAAAAAAAGATAAAAAGGTGACTTAAACAATTAAATCAATAATGATGTAATTAATAAGTGAACATATAAATACATTTTTACTCTAATAGAAACTAAACAGTAAAACACAACATAAACATTCACACAAGTTGACACCAGTATTTAACGTGGAAACACAATTTGGGAAAAACTACCAATAACATGATATCAAGTTTTCACTCTTCTGAAGTGAGCTCTGTTAGGAGCCAACCCTGTTAAAGGTTACAAAACACATTGCTAAATGTGACTTGGTTAAAGGATTTAATCACCTTGTCAGGAGTGGGCTTGTAAGAGGACTTAGAAAATTCTGCCTGAATGTCACCTTGCCTAAAGGATTTTACAATGATTATTAGGTCAACCTGGTTAAAGTATTTTGACTGATATAATGGTTAGAAAGTAATCAGTAGGTGTGATCTGATACATATAACTTACTTTGCAAATCTAGATCAAATTAAGCTATAATGCTAATTCACTGAGTGACCTCCATTCTCTTTTCAATCTTCAGATCTTCTTGGAAATCCTTCAAGCAATCACTTTTACATCTCTCTGCTTCTCTTCTCAATGTTATCTGGTAGATCATGCCAATCAGTGAATTAACTATGCAATATTCTTGCATACAATTCTTACATATATTTCATGAATAACCCCTTGAGGTTATCTTATACCTCTTCATCTAGGTTAGATAAATCTTTTGTCACTAAATAAGGATCGTAGATCTTAGGTTTGGTTAGATCCAACGGATCTTTCCATCTTTATATTTACTTTACTTCTCCAAATCAATCACTAATTAAATCTTTGATCCATGCATTAATTACAGTTACCCATGCATTTAAATAGTGTGGACCAATTGTGCTTATCCTTAATTAAATTGACATATCTAAATAAGATCAATTATGTCTGATGGAGATCTCAAATCTCAACAATTACCACAATACTGTTGCTTGGCCAACACTGTGTTCTTCCGCTCGGTCATCATTGGTTTCCTTGGAAATTTACTAGGGCTCGGTCATGACAAACATCGCTTAGCATAAACAGATCTTAGTAAATTGTCATCAAAAGATAAACAACACATTACTTTTCCATTGTGCCAACTGATCAAGTACCCTTGCGATATCCCATAACTCAACCATTTCACTTGGTCTTCTTGTTATCCTTTCCTTTATTAATCAATAGATATGGTACTCAAATAGATAGCAATAGTCTCACTAGTTAAGGTTTGACATCAATGAAAAAACAACAATTTTTTCCATTTTATCTTTCCAACACATACTTCCATTCATCCAACTCCTAGATTTACTTCTAAAATGTGTACTTATACAATTCTCTACAACATGAGTATATTCATTGCAATAATTACAATTGTGCCTTGTAGTATAATCTCATTTGAATTTGTTACCTTTCCTTGGTTTATTTCCTTGTTTCTTGAATGTCCATTTGGATTTTACACTAGATTTGCAATCATGGGTTCTATGAGCAATTTTCTGACAATTGTAGCAATATCCTTGAAATATAGGTGAATTAGGTGTATTGTTAGTGTTTGACTTACATTCATGTGCCTAATGTCCATTCTTCTTATAGTTAAAATAATATCCATTGAATTTAGGTTTAGGATTTGAATTACTATTCTTGCTTCATCATATGTTTTTTGTGTGACTTGGTTTTCCACAATGATAACATGTAGGCTTGCTGCTCTTTGTCTTTGCATTCCTCATTTCTCTACTCTTTGATGATTCTCCTTCTTCAGTGGAATACTAGTGCTTGGTTGTTAGTAATAACTGAGAGGGGGGGGGGGTGAATCAGTGGCCTCAAAAATGTATCCAATTTAAACTTTAATCCACAAATCAATACTTCTCAAATTATTAAGTCCCAACAAGATGCATGCCTTTGAAATATTTGAAATAAATAACTGTTTGTCAGTTTACCTTGTCTGTCCTGTTTCTCCTTGATAACCGATAAGCAGTAAACTGTATTTACTAATACTCAGTAAATATGCAAAGTATACTAGTCAATCCATAAATGCATATGTAGAATTTAAAACACTAAAGTAATTAACCATACACACATAACACAAGTATTTTAACGTGGAAACCCTATTAAGGGAAAAAACCACTGGGACCGGTACCCCAAATTTTCACTCTTCTGAAGTGAGCCCTGTTAGGAGCCAACCCTGTTAAAGGTTATAAACACACTGTTAAGTGTGACCTTGTTAGAGGATTTTCAATACATAGGTTGTCACTAAGTATCTGGCATCTACACTACCATCTTTGAATCAGTCTCATGACTGTCAATAGGATTTATGCAAAATCTTACTACCGTCCTTGAATCAGCCTCCTTCTTAGAATGTCAATAGGCTTTAGGTAAGACCGGTGCTACTATCATGAGTCAACCTTCTGGTAATATGTTAGGATATACCTCAATTACAAAAGACTGTTAAGTCCTGCTCTGTTAAGAGACTTTAATGCTTCAATGGTTAAACTAAAAGAAAATGACCTATTTCTAATGCAACTGAATTGTTAATTTTCAGATCTATTTACTTACAATATCTTCCTGATCAATGTATCAATTCAATTCCTTTGTACTTAACTCTTTTTTCTCTATGATGTTGTGATTCACTGTCCATTGATGTTTGTAGAATTCTTTAGCTCTCCCTCAGCTTGATTGATCAGGACTGCATGAAGTTAATCCTTCATTAGTTTCTCTTCAGCATCTTCTATCAGTTCACTCCCCCGTGTATCTGATTGCATATTGACCACACTGAGAATTAATTATGCTTGTCTCTTAAATAGACATTATTTTCCTTAATTTTAGGTTCTTTGATTCTTGATTCTTGGCATGAAAAACAATCTAGCCAAATTGATTTATGGCTTTAACTCCTGATTTATCTCGTAGTTATCTTCTTTCCAATTGTACAAATCACTTACTTAATTGCGGTTGAATAAAACAAATAAAACAACCAGTTAAGTCTATCCTTTAGCTCTTCCAGCTAGATATTTTGTCATTTTCTAATCTCTCTGTTCTGTCGGTCAAATCTGCAGTTCATCACCGATGACAACTGCCAGTTCCGTCAGTGTCGCTTCAGTTAGCTTCGGGATCTCCATCCATCGGGAAAAACTATTTTTACCTCGTCAGGTATCATGTGATTTTTCTTCATCGAGAAACATTATCTTCTCCTCATCGGGCATCATTGTGACTTTAATCTCTATCTTTACCGATGGTGTGCACTCCGCCGGTGTAGTTTGTCACTTACTGAATACTAGACTTTTATGCATTGTTGGAAGCATAACCTTTATTCCATTGGTTCTTTGAAGTCTTTGGCATGATCATATAGATGATATCAAGTTGACATCAATGAAAATACAAACCATTAACTGATTTAATGTCTTGCATCATCTTCAACTTAATATAGTCAATCATTTAATCGGTTATATGTCATCAATCTCTCCCTTTGGCATTGATAGCAACATGCTATATTATCACACTATACTATTTCTAATACAATATGAAATACAGTTGTTGAGATTTATCAAATTACCAAATAGTTTTCTTTGATAACTGATAAAATATCTGACCGCCGGTAAGCTCTGCGTAAGCTTAGATTTGATTCTTGGAGCTTTCCTTTTTCTACTTCTGATGTGTTGTGACCTCTGTTGGTGTCATTTTTTTGTTTGACTGTTCTTCATCTTTGATGTCACTGTCTTGTATTTGCAACTTTTATACAAATACTCTCCCTTTGGATATGATCTCTCCTTGTTTGGAGTAATCTTATAATGAATAGTTTCTGATGATAATATGGAAACATTCTCTCCCTTTGACAACAATGCCAAACAAATATTGTACAAATTCTGACATTTTGTCAACTAATTCCTTCTTTCCATAATATATTTCTTGAATTTCCCTTATCCATTGTCAATATAACAATCTGCTCTAGTGCTTGGTTTTGATATATACCTTTCTGTATATAGATGTAGCATTGAAGTTCAACTTTTGCTTGCATCAATCATGACTGATATTCTGATAATATATGGTTGATGCAGCCTTCAATCTTTTTAGTGACTGTTAGACATGGGTTTGACCCCTAGTCTCTTTCTCAGGTACTCAAATGTATCCTTGGGCAGTGGCTTGGTGAATATATCAGCCAA
>MU224266.1:1348488-1387764 GCA_018584345.1 Thuja plicata
GTTGTGATATGGATTATTAAATATTAAACTTTGTAAACCAAAATTGCAATATAAATGATAACACAATACTTGTTGTCAAGGAAACCATGTTAAAGGTAAACCCCCAATGGGAATTAACACCCACAAATAATGCACTGAGGGTATAGTAACCCTGTTAAAAATTTTAGCCCTGTTAGGAGCTTATTACAACATTACAGTAAATAGTCCCTGTTAGGAGACATACCCTGTTAGGAGTCAAGAAAAGTAGTAGGCTCATTGTCCAGGAACACTACCCAAATAAGGTTAAAGGCACCCTGAAGGATTCACAATCCAAACAAGTGCATATAGAGAATATACAATCTAGTGAACTGTCTGATAGCAACTATCTTTGCTTAGTCAGTTCCAATGAAGTATAACAATCATGAACTCTTCTCTACATCTAGTAGCTAACAATCCTCACACCTTCTACTCTTCTCTTCCTTTTCAATCTCTACCACATCTTTCCAGAAGAAAATATCTCTCATATATACCATTTTACAATAATTCATTAGGTCGACCAATTAAGCTTTCCCAATACATAATTAATTAATTAGGTTGGCCAGTTAAGGCTTTCCAATAATTATATAACCCGTTGCTAAGATACACATGGTTCCTCTAACAAGTAAACATCAATTACAATCCATCACATATACTCCTAGATCTGCAATCCCTGCTCACAATTCATTTTTCATGCTACATGTCTAAAGTCGGCCACCAAATAGGTCTTCGCCAGAATATATGCCACAACTGACATCACCAGTAATCACACGACAAAAAAACACCATGCAATATTCCACACTGTCATTTATCCACTATTAATCTCACTTCATTTGAAATATCTTTGCCAGTAAGATATACATGAAACACATAGACCCGCTCTATCAAGCATCATAGTTATAGTCTAGAAACCAATCTTCACCAAATCAACTGTAACATCCACAATATGAAACATAAAGCCAAGAGACCTTAGGAATAAGGTCAACACACATCCTTCTTCATATCTCTATCTTCGATCATTCTAAAACATCTGTACATTTTTTGTACACTTCCGCCAGTTAAGTAACCATTTTTTTCTCTCCATAGAAACATATGTCGACATCAATGACAAAGCATGAATATTGACATGCATGATCAGTACCAATAATTAATATCATCCAACTATCTCCCCCTTTGGCATTGATGGAAACATATGGGAAAATCCATCAACCCAAAAATTACTCTCTCTGAATACAATCTTCTCAATATCCTCAATACAAATCTCCCCAAAATAGTAGGGATTTTCACATAGAGTCTTTCCCCCTTTGGAAGCAATGTAAAAGGATTCCATAACTCATTTGTAGTCTTATGTAAGGTGTAGATTTTTCAAATATTCATGTCTAATCAACCAGGTGCAAAATCACCCAAATGTGGTCTAGTGTTCCTTTCAATACTCCCTCTGAGGAGTAGATCCATACATCAAGTCTAGAAAATGATATAGCTTTGAAAGCCAATGGACTGATGCATATCTGCATCAATTAATTACCAAAAGGAGGGGCCATCACCTCAAGCATGCTTCTGAGATATTCAAAATAATCTTTTGGCAAAGGTTTTGTAGATATATCACCTATCGGTTCCTTTCTGCTATTGTATTTCAATTTCATCTCTTTCTCTTCTACCTTATCCCTCAAGAAATGATACTTAATAGAAATCTTCTTAGTCTTTGAATGCATTATAGGATTCTTTGACATATTCACTATGCTAGTCTTATCTCAATAGATAACCACTGGCTCTTCAAAAATTATTCCAATGTCCTTCAACATTTGTTTCATCCAAAAAAATTGTGTGAAATTTATTGCAGTAGCAACATACTCTGACACAACAACAGATTGAGAAATACAGTTCTACTTCTTGCTCAACCAAGAAACTAGCCTTTTCCCAAGGAAAAGTGCACCACCACTTGTACTCTTTATATCATCCACATTACCTACCCAATCAACATCAGTATAATCTTGCAACGTAAAATCATCTGATTTTTTATACCACAATCCATATTCTATTGTTCCTTTCAAATATCTAAAAATTATTTTCACAACAACAAAGTGTATCTCTTTAGGATCTACCTAATATCTAGCCACAATTCCAACTACATTGGTAATATCTGGTCTAGTGTGAGTTAGATATTGTAGACCACCAATCATAGATCTATATTTTTTCAAAACAACAATTTGAGTCTCATCATTACTAGTTAGATTGTGTCAAGTAACCATAGGTGTTCCAACAGGTTTACAATCTTCCATTCCAAACTTTTTCAACATTTCCTTAAGATACTTGGTCTGAGATATAAAAATGTCATTCTTACTCTGATTAATTTGCAAACCAAGAAAAAAATTCATTTCACCAATTATTGACATCTCAAATTCATTTTCCATTTCTTTAGAGAACTTCTTACTCATCTTATCATTGCCTCCAAAAATGATATCATCAACAAAAACATCTATAATCAAGATTCCATCTTTATTAGTTCTTAAGTATAAATTACTGTCTACGTTACCTTTCCTCAAACCAAGGAAAAGTAAGTACTTGTCCAGCCTTTCATACCATGTCATCGGTGCTTGTTTCAGTCCATATAATTCTTTCTTCAACTTACAAACCATGTCTTGATCCTCTATCAAAGGAAAACCATCAGGTTACTCAATGTAAACTTATTCTTCCAGATCACCATTTAAGAATGCTGACTTCACATCCATATGATAAAATTAAAAGTATTTATGTGCAGCAGAAGAGAGAAATAATCTCACAGCTTCCAATCTAGCAACAAGACCAAATGTTTCTTCCTAGTATATTCCTTCTTGTTGCAAGTATCCTTTACATACTAGTCTAGCCTTGTTTCTTACCACTGTTCCTTCCTCATCCATTTTTTTTATGAAAACCCATTTAGTACCAATCATATTGTTGTTCTTAGGTCTTGGAACCAATTCCCATGTATGTTTTTCTTTATTTGTTCAATTTATTCTTCCATAGCTTAAGTCTAAGATTCATCTCTACATGCTTCATTAGTAGTTTTTGGTTGAACTTGAGAAATAAAAAAAACTTCATGTTTTACTTTAGATCTTGTCATCATACCTTTACTTACATCACCAATTATTTGATTTTCAGGATGGTTCTTCTTCACGTACCTCAGAGTCTTTGGAGTATCAGTAACCTCAATTAGTTCATCTTTAGTTACATCTTCAATCATCAAAGGTTCTTTAGGTTTAGCAGTAATCTCTTTCATCTTTGTAATCTGACTATTACTGATTTTCGGTACCAAGATCATCAGGTGGATTTGTTATGTTTTGAATGGGTCAAGTTGTCCTAGTTCCTTGTCCTGTTCTTTGTGCTTCTGATGTTCTAAAATTAGCTATCCCTCGTTCAGTCTGGCTTTCCTCTGTCATGTTTCAGGTTTTCAAGTCTAAACCTTGCTCATATTTAAAAGGGAAAAACAACCCATAAACCCTAGGTCTTGGCTTTCTATTTCACAGTTACTTTTTCTAAGTCACTTAGGGCATGTGTTTTATTTGAATCACCTTGTCGCGAGACCATGGCCGAATATTCTTTGTCTCTCCCTGACTTTGCGCTTCCTTTGTGTCGCGTGGTCTCGTAACAAAGCAGCATATTCCTTCTATGTTCTCAGACTTAGCGATTCCTTCCAGTCGGGTAGTCGCAGAATAGCCATGTAATAAGCCTTTGTGAAGATGGGACCCACCCTTCAGTTGGGTGATCGCGAGAAGGTCTTGACAGTTAAGAAAATGTTCTCAGACTCAGCGACTACTCCATGTCGGGTTGTCGCCAGATCAGGCCGAAGCTAACGGTTAAGTCATGCATTCAGTCGGGTGATCGCGTGAAGTTTTTAACAGTTAAGAAAATGTCTTCTGACTTCGCGATTACCTTCGGTCGCTTTGTCGCCAAATTAGTCACAGCTAACAGTTAGGTCCGGCCTTTAGTCGCGTAGTCTCATGATGAAACGGTAGTTAAGGAAATTTTAATCGAGACTTTGCGACTGACCGTCTGTGGTTTGCAGTGATGCTTAGTTGGGATGTCGCAAGAGCAGGGTGATGACTTAGTTCTCCAGTGTGCAGCAGGTGAACCAATGACTGTGCAAAATGTGTCACAAGGCGGATGGACACTGAGGGGTTGTTGCTTGATCGCCAGAAGAAGATAAAAGGATTCAGCGACTATGAGACTAAGTGTTTTTCCCTTCTGTCGCAGAATCGCAGAAAGATTTAAGGGTATGCAGTAATATATGGAGATTATGCGACGGTCGTCAGATTAAAAGATAAGAAGATCCAACAGCAGTCGCGAAGTCTGAGAAGCAAAGTGCCCTACAAAAAAATTCCTCCCAACTTGGCGATAAGGGGTTGTCGCGTAGTCGCGAGATGCAGAAAAAGGGCACATACAAACTGTTATGAAAAAGTCAAAGGCTCAGGACTTGGATCTCCCGACTTGGCGACTAGGCATTGTCGCACAGTCTCGAAACAAAAAGAAAGCATTCAGTGACTGGGAGATCACCGTAATAGTTAAACAAGGCAGTTAGTAGCAAAGTCGCAGAAAGACTGATGGGTTAATGTTAACTCTTCATGACTTTGATTTCAGTTGTGTCGCGCAGTCGCCAGATTGTAACTTAGGTTAGCCAAGGTTAAGAAAACACATTGTCACCAAGTCTCGAGATGGAGCTAGGGTTAGTGACATAGTCTCGTGACAAAGAGACTTCATGCAGTCGCACAGTCGCTTGATCCTAAAATTTAAAAAAGTGGCGGCAGTTTTCTGATGTGATGAGGTGAATCGTCGGCAGCCAATCAGAGCCTTACATTTTTATCACTATGCAAAAGGAGTTGCTGGGATGTAAGGCAGATAATGAATACAGTTAATTTGCTCTGTTTGTAGTGTTCCAAAATTGATCTGGGAGTTCTAAATTGCTGAAGATTATGCACAGAATAGTTTGCTGATATCTGAAATAGATTTGTTTCAATATCGGTAAAAAAGAAAAGGAGATTCAGCATGTTGCAATTTTTAGCAGAGCTATGGCTGAGATTCCACAAGTGCAGAGTACTCAGGACTTTAGGTGGTCATCAGATGATAAAGTGAAAGCTTGGGAAGTGATGGCTACACCCGAGAAAGAAGCCTGTAGAAGAGGAAGAAGTCTTGGATGATGAATAAGGAGAACACTTGGCACTGCACTATTCAAGATAAGAGGGACAGTTATTGTAAAAGGAGATGTAGGTGAGTAGGCAAGCACAACTATCGGGATTCAACATAAAGACTACCAGCTACCATCTACAAATCTGTCTGCAGTCGCCAGATCAGGAGAAGAACCAGAAATATCTGTTAATATTTGTTTGACTTGGTCATTTCACCGCCTCTTCTCTCTTTTTATTTTAACTTTAGGGTTAGGTTTTCTAGGACCATCCGAAGCTTGTTGCATCCTTAAGGGATTCCAAGATGGTCAAAAACCTATATATAGCCTAGGAGTTGTAGTTTGTAACTAGTTTGGATTTATGTAGGGAGGCATGCTTTGTGACATTTTTTTTCTGTCCTTGGTATATTTTGTGCATTAGTCTGTAACTCATTGTGAGAAATAAGATGCAGAGTTTGAATTCTTAGAATCAATTTATTGAATTGTGTCAGCCTTGTCTCTTTTCTGCTTGTTTGTATGTGTTGTAGATGGTTGATGGGTTAACTGTGAATGATTCTATTTCCTCTTAATCATGTCCCTTTGTAGCATCCACTTGCAGAAGAGTATGTTTGCTTGCAGGTTGTAACTAGTGTCTTAGTTTAAGCTGTTAACTGTGAGGTATCTCCTCTTAAAAGTTCAATCATGACCTCGTTATGAAATATTTATGCATGCCTATATAAGAGATTTGTGTTTTACCTCCAATTGAAGTTATTTGACCCAGGTCTTAATCCTGTGTGTGTTATTTTTTCATGTCAAATTTGGTGGATCACCTTAGTTTAGGTTTCATTTCAGCTATTTACGTTTCATGCAATCCTTCTATCCCTTTTCCCCATCAGTTTTCAGTCTTTCAAGAAGCAAATAGGTGATTACCATATAGGAAGCCAGCCTAGAATCTGGAGATTCATTCCAGCCATAGGTTACCCACAACCTTGGAATGTTTCCATGTTTCTCCAAAAGGTTAAGTTCCTGCGAACTTAACAGGGTGCAATTTTGGTAGATAACAGTTTTTGGCACGCCCGGTGGGACCAAAGAGCTATTTCTGAGATCTTTTGAGAAGACATTCTGCTGCTGTTTGAAGTGGATAGCAGTAATTTATGCCTTTGGAGGCAAGAAGAAAGCACATCTGGCGACTCTGAGGTCATTTTCTACTGGTTTCAAGCAGATTCAGTGCTGGTTTATTTTTTCAAAATATTTTATTTTCAGTTTTCCAGCTTACTACATGCATAGAAAATGTCAAGTTATTATAGACAGTTACAATACTCACCCCCATGTCATGAAAATAATCCTCAATTGACCAATCTTCAGCCATATAAAAATCATCCTAAACCTATTTTTACTCCAAGCTATCATACCTTAGGAGGTTATGAATATATCCAACATGCCCCAAATCAATATGCCCTTACACATGCTTATGAGCAGGCTCTCCAACAAGAGGGATCATGGGCATACAGGAAGCAACAAGAAAGCCCAGAGAAGCAAGCTCATTATACTTTTTACGCACCCACCCCTGTCCAATTTTCTCCTCAACCTGAGAAATTCCAAATCCAACAAGTATTTCAAGATTATAGAAATGATCAACAGCACCTAGAAGGTCTAGTGCTAGACTTAGCCAAGCAGTTGGCTGATGTCAAAAGAAAACAGGAGGTTGATCTTCAATAGGAGGAGTTGGCTCACCAAGATTATCTGCAATAGTAGGAGATAGATGCTGAAAGGTATGAGCGAGAGTTATTTGCACAACAAGTTGCAGTAAAAGAAGAGCAAATGAGGCAATTAATTGCAAGACATCAAGACCTAGGGGCTCATGAAGTTTCTCATACCCCAAGTCAGTCTGCAATAGAGGCCAAGCTTCAATGGCAACCTTAATGGACTCGGAAGCCTGATTATCAGATGCCAAATCTTTCCAAAGATACCCCTTGTGCACCAATTCAAGGTCAGGAGGTTGAAGGTAAGATTCACATTGCTATTTTAAAGACAATTGAATAGTAGGCAGAGATTCAAGACTATGAGAAGCAAAAGGAAATATTTGAGGAAGATCTTGACCACCAAATTGTTGTAAAGACAGAGGAGCTAAGATTACAAGCTTCTGAACAAAGGGGCCACAAGTTCAAAATTCCAAGTTGGAGGACTCCCCTACCTCAAAAGCCTGTAAATGAAGAGCCTTCCAAGCTTTCATTCCCAAAATTTGCTGACATTCTTCTAACGCGGCCTATTATTGAGCATTCATAGTTTTGTTGTGATCAACAATAGAATGAGGATTATCAAGGAAGGTTGGTTGCAGATGAACAACAAATAAGTGAATATGATCAGTTGGGGCAGCCAGTTCAAGATATAGCAGAGAAGGCTGGTGCAGAGGAAGAGTCTATGTTTTTGATTGATGAGCTCCCTGTTTTTGTTGAGCAAAAAGAGGAGTATGTGGTCATGACCACATCAGAAACAAGTCTGCAGTAGCAAGTGGATGTACATCATCATGATGACTTGCTGTTCCATGAGGTTACAATTATGGAAGAGGCTGTCCAAAATGAGAAAATAGATGAAAGCCTCGAGGAAGATTATTTTGACAGCATCATAGAGGATTTTTGTGTGAAGTTTGATAATCATAAGCAAGAGGTTTATGAGCAGCATGAAAACTTGATACAAGGACCCAATTTTTGTTCATTAGAAGAGGCTACTCTAATGTTTGAATATTCGCCTTCCTCCATTATAGAAGAAGAGTGTTCTTCCTTGAGTAATAATGAGAATTTCAAAATTGAACCTGATGTTCCAAGCATTTCACAGGTTGATAGCTTGGATAATATATTGGATGTTCTAATAGAGGATGATAGTCCTCTAACTGGAGAAGAAGAATTGACATGGAAAGCAATTATCTAGGAGAGTTTTGATGAAATGCAACAAGGAAAGGAGGCCAGCAGAGAAAGCTTGCAGTTCAATATCTCTAGAGGCTGCCCCATCAGGCATTTGGCAAGAATGGAGGCCAATAATGAAGGAGTAGCTGTCCAAATAGCTAAACATGATTCTCCATTAAAAGATGAAGCTGAGGATGCATTTGCAGCTGAGTCAAAGCAATTTCAACTCATTACTCCAGTCCTGGGTAACAGGGCATTTGATCAATTAGATAAGGTAAGTGCATTTTCCTATATCTTTCAAGACATGGTATATCAACTTTTGGGTCATCTGCCTATGTTTCATCTATTCTTTGTTGTTGTTGGGTATGTCTTCCTATGCAAACTGAGGAGAAAAGGAAGATATTTCTCAGAACCTGTGAATGGATTTGTTTGACCAAGCTTCTACGCTGGTTAGACTAGGTTAGGTTAGGTTAGTTTTTTTTTTTTTTCAGTTTTCCCTAAGTGCTATTTATGCACAGTTTTCCTAGGTTTTCCTAGTATTTCCCTTCTTTCATTAAAGGTTTCCAAGTTTTCAGAAGAGCTGTAGAAAGAAAAAGTAGTCACTCAAACAAGGAGAGAAATTTGAAGATTTTTTGAGACTCTGTGCCCAATGGACTGGATAAGGCTACTGGTTTTTATGTCTAGCAGGCAGACATTGAGCAGAAATCGCCAAAATTGTTACCGATTTTCAGTACCAAGATCATCAGGTGGATTTGTTATGTTTTGAATGGGTCAAGTTGTTCTAGATCCTTGTCCTGTTCTCTGTGCTTCTGATGTTCTCAAATCAGCTATCCCTCGTTCAGTCTAGCTTTCCTCTGTCATGTTTCAGGTTTTCAAGTCTAAACCTTGCTCATATTTAAAAGGGAAAAACAACCCATAAACCCTAGGTCTTGGCTTTCTATTTCGCAGTTACTTTTTCTAAGTCACTTAGGGCATGTGTTTTATTTGAATCACCTTGTCGTGAGACCACAGACGAATATTATTTGTCTCTCCCCGACTTTTCATTTACTTTGTGTCGCGTGGTCTCATAACAAAGCAGCATATTCCTTCTATGTTCTCAGACTTAGCAATTCCTTTCAGTCGGGTAGTCACATAATAGCCATGTTATAAGCCTTTGTGAAGATGGGACCCACCCTTCAGTCGGGTGATCGCGAGAAGGTCTTGACAGTTAAGAAAATGTTCTCAGACTCAGCGACTACTTCATGTCGGGTTGTCGCCAGATCAGGCCGAAGCTAACAGTTAAGTCATGCCTTCAGTTGGGTGATCGCGTGAAGTTTTTAACAGTTAACAAAATGTCTTTTGACTTCGCGATTACCTTCTATCGCTTTGTCGCCAAATTAGTCATAGCTAACAGTTAGGTCCGGCCTTCAGTCGCATAGTCTCATGATGAAACAGCGGTTAAGAAATTTTAATCGAGACTTCGCGACTGACCGTCTGTGGTTTGCAGTGATGCTTAGTCGGGATGTCGCCAGAGCAGGGTGATGACTTAGTTCTCCAGTGTGCAGCAGGTGAACCAATGACTGTGCGACATGTGTCACAAGGTGGATGGACACTGAGGGGTTGTCGCCTGATTTCCAGAAGAAGATAAAAGGATTCAGCGACTATGAGACTAAGTGTTTTTCCCTTCTGTCACAGAATCACAGAAATATTTAAGGGTATGCAGTAATATCTGGCGATTATGTGACAGCCGTCAGATTAAAAGATAAGAAGATCTAACGGCGATCGCAAAGTCTGGGAAGCAAAGTGACCTATGAAAAAATTCCTCCCGACTTGGCGATAAGGGGTTGTCGCGCAGTCGCCAGATGCAGAAAAAGGGCACATACAAATTTTTCTAAAAAAGTCAAAGGCTCAGGACTTGGCTCTCCTGACTTGGCAACTAGGCATTTTCGCGCAGTCTCGAAATAGAAAGAAAGCATTCAGTGACTAGGAGATCACCATAACGGTTAGACAAGGCAATTAGTAGCAAAGTCATAGAAAGAATGATGGGTTAATGTTAACTCTTTGCGAATTTGATTTCAGTTGTGTCGCGCAGTCGCTAGATTGTAACTCAGGTTAGCCAAGGTTAAGAAAACACATTGTTGCCAAGTCTCGAGATGGAGCTAGGGTTAGTGACATAGTCCCGCGACAAAGAGACTTCATGCAGTCACGCAGTCACTTGATCCTAAAATTTAAAAAAGTGTCGGCAGTTTTCTGATGTGACGAGGTGAATCGTCGGCAGCCAATCAGAGCCTTGCATTTTGATCACTGTGCAAAAGGAGTTGCTGGGATGTAAGGAAGATAATGAATACAGTTAATTTTCTCTATTTGTAGTGTTCCAAAATTGATCAGGGAGTTCTAAATTGCTGAAGATTATGCGCAGAATAGTCTGTTGATATCTGAAATAGATTTGTTTCAATATCAGTAAAAAAGAAAAGGAGATTTAGCGTGTTGCAAGTTTTAGCAGAGCTATGGCTGAGATTCCACAAGTGCAGAGTACTCAGGACTTCAGGTGGTCATCAAAAGATAAAGTGAAAGCTTGGGAAGTGATGACTACACCCAAGAAAGAATCCTGTAGAAGAGGAAGAAGTCTTGGACGATGAATAAGGAGAACACTTGGCACTACACTAATCAAGATAAGAGGGACAGTTATTGTAAAAGGAGATGTAGGTGAGTAGGCAAGCACAGCTATCCAGATTCAACATAAAGACTACCAGCTACCATCTACAAATCTGACTACAGTCGCCAGATCAGGGGAAGATCCAGAAATATCTGTTAATATCTGTTTGACTTGGTCATTTCACCGCCTCTTCTCTCTTTTTCTTTTAACTTTAGGGTTAGGTTTTCTAGGACCATCCGAAGCTTGTTGCATCCTTAAGGGATTCCAAGATGGTCAAAAACCTATATATAGCCTAGGAGTTGTAGTTTGTAACTAGTTCAGATTTATGTAGGGAGGCATGCTTTGTGACATTTTTCTTCTGTCCTTGGTATATTTTGTGCATGAGTCTGTAACTCATTGTGAGAAATAAGATGTAGAGTTTGAATTCTTAGAATCAATTTATTGAATTGTGTCAGCCTTGTCTCTTTTCTTCTTGTTTGTATGCGTTGTAGATGGTTGATGGGTTAACTGTGAATGATTTTATTTCCTCTTAATCATGTCCCTTTGTAGCATCCACTTCCAGAAGAGTATGTTTGCTTGTAGGTTGTAACTAGTGTCTTAGTTTAAGCTATTAACTGTGAGGTATCTCCTCTTAATAGTTCAATCATGACCTTGTTATGAAATATTTATGCATGCCTATATAAGAGATTTGTGTTTTACCACCAATTCAAGTTAGTTGACCCAGGTCTTAATCCTGTGTGTGTTATGTTTTCATGTTAAATTTGGTGGATCAGCTTAGTTTAGGTTTCATTCCAGCTATTTACGTTTCATGCAATCCTTCTATCCCTTTTCCCCATCAGTTTTTAGTCTTTCAAGAAGCAAATAGGTGATCACCATATAGGAAGCCGGCCTAGAATCCGGAGATTCATTCCATCCATAGGTTACCCACAACCTTGGAATGTTTCCATGTTTCTCCAAAAGGTTAAGTTCCTGCGAACTTAACAGGGTGCAATTTTGGTAGATAACACTGACCACAATCATATATTCTTTCCAAAATCTGAAAATTTTCATCTATCCTAAAATTGGTGCTTTCAATCAAATTCCTCAATCTCAGATTATAACATTTATATTCTTTACAGTTAGTAGAATAACCAAGAAAAATTCCTTTATCACTTCCAGCATCAAAATTTCCTATGTCATCATCTCTCTTGATATAATATTTAGTTCCAAATATTCTAAAACATTTCATAGTAGGTGTATCATCAAACCATAATTCATAAGGATTTTTACTTGTACCTTCTCTGATCTAAATTTTGTTCAAGGCGTATACATCAATACCAACAACTTCTCTCCAATGAACATGTGATACATTTCCTTCCAAAAACATAGTCCTTGCAGCATCCAATATAGTTTTGTTTCTTTTCTTTGCAACCCCATTCTATTGTGGTGGTCTAGGTGCAGATGTATGTCTAAATATTCCATGCTCTTCACAGTATGAATTAAATAACTCTAATGTAAACTCACCACCTATACCTGATCTCAAACATTTTATCTTCAAAATAGATTCATTCTCAATTTTTGTTGTAAATAGCTTGTACTTGTCAAATGCTTCAGATTTCTCTCTCAAATATTTATCCCACGTCATCCTAGAAAAGTCATCAACAAAATGTTGGAATAATGTAATGGTGTACAGAGAGGGAAGGGGTGAATCAATACCCTTAAAATTTTTATCACTTAACCTTCTACTCCTTATAGTAATCAATAAATTGTATTATCAACCATTTTCTTTCTTCTACCTTATGCATGTAATATAAATTTATAATCTTAATTGCATCTAAACATTCATAGGAACATTCATGAAATGTAACAACACATGACACAAGATTTGGTGATGAAGAAAACCCCTGTTAGAAGGTAAAACTTGTGGTGGGGATGAAACCCACCAAAACTTCACTATGTGCAGAATGGAAGGGGACGGTTAAGGCTTACAAGTTTGATCACTTTTGATGATCTTACACTATTAGGAGTAACATGTTGAGACTGGTTAAGATCTACTCTATTAAGAGCTTTAGAAACACTATTTTGTGTGCACTCGGTTAAGAGATTTACAAAAGGATTGTTGAATCCACCTTCTCAAATGATTTCTTCTATTTGATACACTTTATAGAATGTATTCAAAAATACTTATTGACTTGAGTATATGAAATCTATAATTTTTGAGTATAGATCCATTAAAGTTTACAATATGATCTGTCACCTATAGTGACTGATTAACACCTTTGTTCTGCTTGGTAGCCTTGAATCTTGTTCTTCATAATTGATTCTATCTTTTGTTGTTCTTCTACATAAAACTTTGTCTCTGATTCTTAGATGTGTTTCTCGGCTAAAATAATCATCACACACTTTGTTTTGATTGATTTCACATCTATTTATACAATGAATTTGACCTAAATGAGTTTCACATATTACAATGATAACTCTATGATCAAAGGTTTCCAACTTGACCTTGATCTCCTAGTTTGTATGTTTTCAATTAGTTAGACTGATTAAAACAATTATACATGCTTTAATTTTCCCTCAAGATATGAATTGAAAGAAAATAAAAAAGATAAATATAAAAAACAAGTGTTTTATCTAACGTGTAAGTCAGATCCACATTTCTCAAAATTATAATTGTCTCTCGGTAGAGTGGTGCTCAGGTTGCTTTGTAGTCTATCTATCAAGTTCTTCTATTATATATTCTATCAGGTTACATTGTAATCTTCTTGTAGGGTTCCTCTATCAGGTTACTCTAATGTGTTACTTTGTCGGGTTACTCTGTTGGGTTCCACTTCAACATTTTTGGGTTACACTTGTAAACTATATTTTTGGGTTCCCTTGTACTTAACATTTTTGGTGACCTCTATGAAATGATGTGCTGGGTTGTACTAAACCTTTATTTTAGTGTTGAACTTACCGATGGTTCAAAATTTTTTTCCCTTTCATACTAATGGAAAAATATGTCTTCAATCTCCCCCTTTGACATTAGTATAAAAAAATGATATGTGCCCAAAACTAAAATGTTTAGTATATACACTGTGTGATTACTTTGACAATATGACTCCCCTAAGTGTATGCTCTGGTATAGTATATGTATATGTATATACACTTATCATCTCCCCTATCACCTTATAAATTCCCTCTTTGACACATATTATTTCCCCTTTTATCATATCATTTTCCCCCTTTTTTGATAATAAGGACAAAGGTGTAAATACTTACAACTTGCCAAAAATGTGGGAATGGGAGCTCTTCATGTCTTCCATCATTTTTTCCCATTTCTCCTGTAGGTTATCCAGGTCCATGTTCTCCAATGTAATACTTGTGTGCATGCCATAGATGTTGTCAGTGACAGACATCTCCAGGGTGGCAATTAATTTTCTTATCATTATTATATGTTGTTGCAGTAGTGTAAGATTTGGTAGGATTAGAGCCTGTACCGTAGTGACCTCATCTCTGAACTTTGATTTTTTCTCTTGAATCTTAAGTCTCAACTTCTTTGCTTTCATTACCTTTTCATAATGAAAATTAATTGCATTTTTTGTGGTTGAGAGACCTTGTGCACCAGTAGTGAGATCTGCATCTATGTATGCAATCTTTTCACTACTCTCCTTAGTGAATTTCTCTATTGTGCATAACTACTGAACTAAGGTTATAGCTTCTAGAATGATTGGTTCTAATGCATTGACTAGTTTAGATAGATTTACCTTGTTCTTGGCCACTTCTTGGCTAATTTTATTTATCAATTTATATTGGTACTTTTGTTCTACTCGTTCTTCTATTGCCTTTTCTGCATCCACATTATATGATTGGATGCATTCGGTAAGAATGGCTAATTGATCAATGATAGAAGCATTTTGATCAATTTTTGTGTCAGGTACAATCTCCTATAGTATATCCCTTTTTGTTTCAAGTACCTAGGTGTCCTTAGTCTCCTTTTTAAGCTTATATTGGATAGCTTTCCTTCTACAGAGTTCTACATATGTTGTAAGTGACTCTAGATCTAATGTCCTCGGATCATAGTTTGGTATTTCAATAATCTCTTCCATTGTGACTGAATTCTTATTCTTCTTCTTCTTATTTGATAGTGTACTGGAGGCACCTATATTTAGTACCATAACAAGTTCCTTTTCTTGGTCTGATGTGCTTGATAAAGGGTTTGGAGGTGTGGTGCCTTTTCACTGCTGCTTGGTGTCTACCTGTCAGTTTGGTGTGGACATCTCAACATCAACCTTTGATTTATTTGCAAATTCTCCTTTAGTATCCTTAGGAGTGGCCTCACCTCTCTTTTCTTCTTCACCTTTATCTTTCTATCCTCCATCTTTTTATTTTGGCTCTTCATTAGTGTCTTTTTGCTCCTCTTCACCCTTATCCTTGCGTATGCTTGCATCATGCTCGGGTGACTTCTCCTTTCGTGAGATGATATTGGTAGCTTGTATCAATAATGTAATTTTTCCTAGTGCGTTAACTTGTGAAGCATCCATTATTGTGTCATATTCTTTGGGCTTCTTGGAGGTAACAGTAACATCTTCATCTTCCTTTGCTTATTTGACAGGATCTTTAGTGATATCTATCATTTTTGTATCTGTGATTGTATCATCTTTAGTATCCCCTAGTGATTGTATAATTTGAGGTATGTCATCCATTTCCTTTCTTTCTTCTGCATTCAATTCAGTTTGATTGACATCATCATCATCATCATTTATAAGAATCTTCTCTGGGTTTAGTATAGCCTCTATTTCTTCATTGTGTGGCTTGTTGGTGAGTGCTAATACTCTCTCAGGACTTGTATCCTTTTTAGGTATATCAAGTATTTTCCTCCAAGTATCCTCACTTTCTATGTAAATCTCAATTATGTTTCCCTGAAGAAATTTGTAAGCTCTCAATTTTTTTGAGAACCTTTTTGAATCATATCATCCATTCCTTTTTTGTTTTCTTCAACTCTCTTGATCATATCATTGTGTTGCTACTAAATTATCACTTCATGCTTTAGTTTTTCATTTTCTTTTCTTAGCTCACCAATAGCTTCCAATTTTCCATTGAGTCCTATGTTTAGTTGGTTTTCTTCCTGACTCATAATAATTATCTAATTGGTGATCACATGATGATGTTCAGTTACTCTCTATATTTCTAACTCTCTTTCTTGTAGCTTTTTAGGGATCTTCCTCTTGTCATCAATAGAAAGTGTTTTTTCTTGTTCTTCTTGTCTAACATCATTCATGGCATCAATCATTGTTACCATATGTGTCTCTTGAAAAATTTGCAGGGATTTTAGTTGACTAGCTAGATGTTGATTGATTTTATTTAGATTTGTGATTATTTCTTCAGATGTGTCTGATGTATTACTAGATGCAAATCTTGATGACTCAAACAAATCAGGTATCTCTTCTTCATGATAATCTATTTCATTACAGCGAGATTCCATAATCATTATTTCATCCAGTAGCTCTCTCATCTTGACTCTACCTTCTTTATATTGCTGATAGAATATCTATATCTCCAATTTTTTATTCTCAATGCTCTTGACTAGCTTATACATTTCCATTGTATGATCTTTTCTCTTAAGTATTTAAACTTTTCCAATTAAGAGATCTAGCTCTGATACCAATTTTTGGAATAATAGATTGGTGTACTAAGAGGGGAGGGGTGAATCAATACCCTTAAAACTTTTATCACTTAACCTTCTAATCCTTTTAGTAATCAATACATTGTATTATCAACCATTTTCTTTCTTCTACCTTATGCATGTAATATCAATTCATAATCTTAATTGCATGTAAACATTCATAGAAACATTCATGAAATGTAATAACACATGACACAAGATTTGGTAATCCAAAAAACCCCTGTTAGAAGGTAAAAACTGTGGTGGGGATGCAACCCACAAATACTTCACTATTTGTAGAATGGAAGGGATGGTTTAAGGCTTACAAGTTCGATCACTTCTAATGATCTTACCCTATTAGGAGTAACATGTTGAGATTGGTTAAGGTCTACTTTGTTAAGATCTTTAGAAACATTGTTTAGTGTGCACTCGATTAAGAGATTTACAAAAGGATTGTTAAATATGCCTTCTCAAAGGATTTCTTCTATTTTCTACACGTGTTAGAGTGTATTCAAAAATACTTATTGACCTGAGTATATGCAATCTATAATTGCTGAGTATAGATCCATTAAAGTTTACAATATGATCTATCACCTATAGTGACTGATTAATACCTTTGTTTTGCTTGGTATCCTTGAATCTTGTTCTTCATAACTTATTCTGTCTTTTGTTTTTCTTTTGCATAAAATGCTATCTTTGATTCTTAGATGTGTTTCTCAGCTACAATGATCATCACACACTTTGTTCTGATTGATTTCATATCTATTTATACAATTAATTTGACCTAAATGAGTTTCATGTATTACAATGATAACTCTATGATCAAAGGTTTATAACTTGACCTTGATCTCCTAGTTTGCATGTTTTCAATTAGTTAGACTAATTAAAACAATTATACATGCTTTAATTGTCAATAAAGAATTGGATTTAAAGAAAATAAAAAAGATAAATATAAAACACAAGTGTTTTATCTAACGTGTAAGTGAGATCCACATTTCTCAAAATTATAACTATCTCTTGGTAGAGTGGTGCTTGGGTTTCTCTGTGGTCTATCTGCCAGATTCCTCTATTATGTGTTCTGTCGGGTTACACTGTAATTTTATTTTTAGGTTCCTCTATCAGGTTCCACTTCAATATTTTCAGGTTGCACTTGAAAACTATGTCATCAGGTTCCCTTGTGAAGTTGTCTGTCGGGTTCCCTTGTACTTAACATTTTTGGTGACCTCTGTGAGCTGATGTATTAGGTTGTACTAAACCTATCTTTCGATGTTGACCTTACCGATGGTTCAAAACTATTTTCCCATACATACTAATGGAAAAAAATGTCTTCACAAAAAGTATAAGGTACCTTTCACCATATTATGTTATATCTCTTGTAGGACCACACAGATCTGTATGCATCATATCTAACTTCCCTTTTTCTAAATAAGTTTTTCTTTTAAAAGTGCTTCTATTCTACTTCCCCATAACACACTCTCTACAGATAGTGTTAGATGGCTTCACAATCTCAGGTAGATATTTTACTACATTTTTCATACTCTCCTTCACAATGTTATCAAAGTTAACATGACAAAATATTATGTGCCATAACCAACTATCATCAACCTTTGCAATAAAACAAGAAGCTTTAGATGTGTTTAATTTGAATACGTTGCCTCTAGATTTAGTACCAGATGTGATCAAATGTCCTGTTTTAGTTATGATAGAGAATTTCGCATCAATGAATTTTAATTGATAACCCTTGTGCACTATTTGTACAACACTCAACAGATTATGCTCAAGTCCATCAACAAGTAATACATTGTTAGTATTTGTCTTACCATCTAGAGAAATAGATCCTACCCTAATGATAAGTTTAGGAGTATTGTCACCAAATATGACAATACCAACATCACATCTTTTCAAACTCACAAACTTATTTTTATCTCTAGTCATATGATGTGAACAACCAGTATCTATAACCCATTCAAATTTTTTTTCAACAAAAGATACTAAGGCTTTTTCCTCATGTATAGTGATGGGGAGCTCTCACTTCCAAGAGATTTATTTCTCTATCCAAGACCCTTTCTTTGGTCTTCCTATGGAATTCTTCTCTACACTAACCATAGGACAACTCTATCATCCCCTATCTCCTTTAGAGCTCTCCACCAACTTCAAACTCCCTTCAATTCCTTCTCCATTCCACTATGCACCCATAGGCTCCATTGAACCACTTTTTCTCCCAATCCACTCTTTCCAATAGGGATGGGCTTCTTGACCATTCCTAGGTCAATTTCAACTGATATTTATATACTTGGATGGGTTCTTTACAAGGCTTCTAGTCGAGTCCATAGTTTTCAAGATTCCTGGCCTTGTAGCCTTTTAGGCCTAATTAACCCTCCTATTCATGGAAATCTTGGATTTGTTCTTAAAATCCCTTAACAACCATATGAATCAACTATGGATTCCTTTTATTTCTATCCTAGGCTCTTTTATTTTAAATTTTTGAGACCCCCACTCTGTCTGTATACTGAAATTTCACTAAACCCCTATTTTTAGGGGTTTTAGAAGCATGTTCACTAGTCTGGTTTATTTTTCTTCTATGGCTTCTCTAAGAAACTCCCCCAACATTCTCTTTGAATATAGTAATCAAGGAAACACTCCTCCACATTCTCCCACCATTTATTGGTTTAATCCAATCCATCTAGCATCTTTCCATGCTATTTTTGTACACAAGCCTCTAACCATAATGCCACTGCACTCGCCTAGGGCTTGTTGCCAAAATAGCTCCCCTACAAGAAATAACTACATAGACCATATATACACTATATACAAGGTCTCCTACTTGATCCAAAGTGGCCATAGCATTCCAACCATGGGAAGTCAAGTGGGTTTCATATTTTACATGACTTGTCAAGAATAAGACAGTCAACCAGTGAAATACAAAGAATTTAAAAAATGATAAGAAAGAACACTAAGAAACTAAAATAATACCATAGATAAAAAATAAATAACACAAAACACAATCCTAATGTATTACTTCACTCCATTCAATCCATTAAGGTATTGGATGATGGCTCTGTTAACAGAATACAGTCAAATTCTCTCCTTCTCAACACACAATCCATACACAATAACAACCCACTGTCAGATTATGGTTTTCTCCACCTTATATATCATATTCCCACATTTTTGGACCCTCATGTCAGGATTTGGGCACCATTAAAGCCCTTTCCTAGTTTTTAGGAAATGTTGTCATGACAACTTTGCAAAGTTGCAAAGTTGTCATGAGCAACTTTTACATCTTTTGCACAAATGACAAACTACTACTTCCAATGACCCAACTCAATTCTAAACCACTTAATATAACCTTAAAAATTTCAAAAACATCATAATCATAGGTGCCACTCCATTTTGGAGTTTTGGTCAATGTTTGACTCCTTGGTTGACTTTCTAGGCCTTAAGCCCCTAGATCCTATTTAATCATATCAAACATTAAACCCTAATCACTCCTACCACTAGACACACACAAAAAAATTATGGAACTTCATATTTATTCCTTGTTACTTTTGGTGGTTGGCCAAAAAAACCTACAATCCAAAATGTTTTTAAAGATCTCTACAAGACCTTAAGGTGCTCCTGCACCATCCTCCCCCTGCAACAATAAAATAAAGGTATGTTAGGTAGGATGAACTCCATGCTTATGCCATGCTTCTTTAATTCTTCCTCTACTATCCATGTAGCCTCTGACTCAGGTTGGAGTTCCCATTTCGCCAATTGTTCCATGTAAAATTTCTTCCTTGTCTTCTTCTTCACACTTGAATCCAGAATCCTTTCCACTTGTAGCTTTTCTTTAACATGTACTCTGAGTTCTTCCAAATCCTTAGTTACCTTTTTACTATACTCTTCTTCCTTTATATTTGGTCCTTTGTATGGAATCAAATCCTTCACATTGAAAATGGGAGAAATGGACATATCATTTGGTAGATCTATCTTGTAGGTATTTGAACCATATTTTGCCAACACCTTACAAGGTCCAATCCTCTTAATTTGTAGCTTTATTTGTATTCCCTTCTATAACCTAGCCTTGTTTAAGTAGACAATGACCAAGTCTCGTACCCAAAATTGTAGATCTCTTCTCCCTTCATCCTTCCTGGCTTTCAACTTCTGATTATCCTCCATTAATGTCTTCTTTTCTTTCTCATGAAACTCTCTCATTGATTGAGAAAAGTCATTGACATGACCATTCATTCCCTCATATCCTTTCAAGTCTCTAAACTCCATTACACCTCTTGGTTGTAGCCCATATAAAATTTCAAATGGACTTTTACCATTAATCATGTTTGTGCTATCATTGTAGGCATATTCTTCCTATGGGATAACTTGCTCCCATCCTTGCCTATACTCTTTTGTCAAACATCTTAAAAATTTGTGAATAAACCTATTTATTACCTATGTCTAACCATCCATTTGATGATTATATGTAGAATAGTGAGACAAATTAGTTCCTAGTCTTCTCCATAGGGTCTTCCAAAAGTGCCCCATAAACTTCACATCTCTGTCTGCAACAATACTCATTGGTAAGCCATGTATCCTGACTATCTCCTTGAAGAAAAGGTTGGCAATGTGATTGGCATCATGTTTTGTCTTGCATGGGATGAAGTGACTCATATTACTGAATTTGTCCACTACCACAAATACACTGTCCAAACCAGTAGGAGTCCTAGGTAACCCCACTATGAAATCCATACTTATGCACTCCCATGGTCTATTTGGGATGGGAAAAAGTTGGTAGAGACCTGCATTTGATGATGTCCACTTTACCTTCTAACATACTCCACACTGCTCCACATATCTTCTTACTTCCTTCTACATTTTAGGCCACCAATAGAATCTCTCCACTAATTCTAGGGTCTTGTTTATCCCAAAGTGTCCACTCAAACTTCCATTGTGCTTCTCCTGGATGATTTTCTCCCTTGTGGAACCCCTTGGGACACATAACTATTTAACCTTTAAACAATAATCCATTCTGTAAGGTATAGTATACAAACTCACTATGAAAGTGATTCTGAAAATTGGTGCACACCTTATGGATCTCTGAGAAATCTGAATCTCTTGCATAAAGGTCTTTAAATATTTCAATCCATGTACTCTGCAACTGAATAATTTTCATGGTAAGTAATATCCTACTGAGGGCATCTACTAGCTTTTTAATTTACCCCCTTTTTGTGCTTGATAGTAAAGGTGTATGATTGCAGAAACTCCATCCATTTTATGTGCCTCAAACTAAGCTTCTCCTGTGTATTTATATAGCTTAAAGCATGGTTATCAGTGTAAAATACAAACTCATCTGGCAACAAATAATGCCTCCACTTCTTAAGAGCTTGCACCAATGCATAAAGCTCTAGATCATAGAATGAGTATCTAGACTTTGCCTCATCAAGCCTATCACTAAAGAAGGCTACTGGTCTTCCTTCTTGACTTAGGACTGCACCTACTACAGTATTGTTTGCATCACACTTCACAATGAATGGCTTATCAAAAATTGGCAAACCCAATATTGGTTCAGTTACCACTTCTTTCTTCAATATCTCAAATCCTTCAATGGATTCCTTGGTCCATACAAACTTTGTTTTAATTCCTCCTTGGATGGTGTCAAGGAATGGTTCACATATTTCACTAAATCTCCTCAAAAACTTCCTATAGAATTGGGCTAAGCCATGGAAGCTTCTAACTTCAATCCCTATCTTGGGAGTAGGCCAAGTCAATATGGCTTCTACCTTGCTCTTAGCCATGTTCAAGTCACCTTGGGACACTACAAAACCTAGGTAGACTAGTTCTTTTTTCATAAACTCACTCTTTTAAAGATTTTTGGTGATATTCTCCTCTTGTAACCTTTTCAACACAAGTTCTAAGTGCTTCATGTGATCCTTTTTTGTTTAACTAAAAATGATGATGTCATCTAGGTATACTACTACAAACACCCTTATATAATCCTTTAATACCCCATTCATCACCCTCATAAAAGTACTAGGTGCATTTGGAAGCCCAAATGGAATTACTAACCACTTATATAATACCTTTGTGGTTTTAAAGGCTGATTTCCACTCATCACCCTCTTTCATCCTAATCTGATAGTATCCAATTTTTAAATCAATCTTTGAAAATTAATTAGCACCCCCTAAAAATTCCATTAAATCTTCCATTCTAGGAATAGGAAATCTATATCTAATAGTTATCCTATTAATTTCTCTAGACTCAGTACACATTCTCCACTTACCTCCTCTTTTAGGAGCCAACACCACTGGAATAACACATGGGCTTATTCTCTTTCTGCTCAACCCTTGGTCCAATAGCTCTTGAACTTTCCTTGCTATCTCTTTGTTCTGTTTTGGTGTCATTTTTTATGTAGCCTTGTTTGGTAATGATGCCCCTGGCACAACGTCAATTTGATGACCGATTTCCCTCTTTGGTGGTAATGTAGTTGGAGTCCCTTCTCAAAGAATGTCTTGGAACTGATCAAACAATGCCTTTACTTTTGTAGGTATGGGTGACTATTTATGTGTCTCCTCCTCTCTTGGCTTTACTATAATAGCATAACTAACTTCACCTTCTTCATTCATGTCTTTTAAGAACTCTTTACCACTCATTAGAAGAGTATTGGATTCCATCTCCACTATTTCCTCTTCTATCAATAATTGTATCTTATAATTTACTCCATTCTTATTGAATGAGTGCTTATTCTCTTTACCATGGTGAACTTCCCCCCTGTCATACTGCCATGGTCTACCAAGAAACGGATGGCATGCATCCATTGGTAATACATCACAAAGTATCCTATCTTGATACTTGCTAATAGTGAATACAACCCACACTTTCTCATTCACCAATATATTATGTCCCTTATTCAACCAAGTTACTTTGTAAGGGCATACATGAGGAATCTTAGTGAGTTTGAGCTTTTTTACTTCTTCATATAAGATCACATTGTCAATAGATCTAGAGTCTATTATGACCTTACACACTTTATCAAGTATCTTACACTTGACTCTAAAAATATCCTTTCTCTGTATGTTTTCATTCCTTGTAGGTTCCTTTATCAATATCCTTCTAAGCTTCAAGCTTTCTCCTTTCTCTAAAACCAAGCTTACCTCTGATTTTTTATCCATGTCCTCTTCTTGCACATAAGCAATGTTCATCTCTCCTTGTGAAGTTGTTGGCTTATCTGGACACCTATATGAAGGGTGACCCAATTGGCCACAATAGTAACACTTCATGGAAGAAAAATTTGAATTCCTCCCAAATCCTCCTAATCTACCTCTTCCACCAGGATAAAAGTATGAAGCTATCTCGCACTTGAGGACCATTCTCATAGTTTTGGCCAAAATATTTTTGGTCATACATATGTGGCACAAACATGGCCCCATGTGGCGTCGATGTGGCAAATGAGTTTCGGCCGAAACTGGTTCGGTCAGACCAGTTTTGGCCAAAAATTCATGAGTAAATATAAGCCAACTATGTTCTATCGATGAAGAATTGGCACATATTTATATTGGGGGGTTCGGCTAGAACTGGTTCGGCCAAACCAGTTCCGCTCGAAACTGTCTATGTGGCATCCTATGTGGCAACCAAATAGGCAAAAATTTCAAAATTATAGAACTTCTCACTTAGAAAACTAATTTCTTCATCAAAACTCAACCATTTTTAAAATCTAAATATACCATTTTGTAGAGCTCGGAGTCTAGATTACCTTCATATAATTTTTATTGTGTTTTGATTATATATAATATATTATAATTTGAAAAAACTCCAAGTAGGTATTTTAACATTAAAGAACACGCTCATTCAAAAAAATAAAAAAAAAATAGCAAATCATGTCAGAAAAATTTACAACTTATATTTAACACTAGAGGAGAGAGTCCTCTTCAAGAATATGTAATTTGTTTTGTATTTGGTTTAGATTTGTTGTGGCAAATGTGGAGGGAGAAAAAAACTTCTAATTTCGGGTAACTCCGACTTTTAATAGTTATAAAAGACAAAATATATACCGAAAACCAATCTTTTTTTTTTATGCACTAGTTGTACATGTCATCTAAAACATATTCTAGAATTAGAGGAAAAAAATAATATTTGCATATATTTAGTTGGAGGGAACTAGACCCTACATTTTTGATATTTTTTGCACAATTAAAAAATGGACTTCAAAAATTTAAAAAACTAGGTCAATGGTTATTCAACAATTTTAAAAAAAATTATAGGCATAAAGTACATCCAATTTTACACATTTCATTAGTTTACATCATTTTCAAAATCTAAACACAAATGCCACTTTTATGTCATTAAAGTTTAACAGTTTTGCATGTCATGGTCCTCTTCCTTCGTAAAAGTGTGACACAGGTTTGTACTTTTACCCACCATTGAAAGATCCTCTACCTCTATTATATCCTCCCCTGTTACTGGACTAATGGTGTTGTTTCACAAACTTAGAGTCTCCTTGTCTTCTATTTTCATTGCTCCTTCCACTAAAGCCACCTCTATGTCCACCCCTAGAGTCTCTACCTCTTCCTCTTCCCCTAGAGTTGGATTCTTGTTCCTTTCTGAGTTTTTCTTCCACCTTTAGGGCCATTTGAAAACACCCATGGATAGAAGTTAAAGTAAAGAGGCTCAACTCTTCTTGTATGTTCCATCTAAGGCCATTGAGATATCTAGAAACTTTTATGCCTTTTGTCTCTTGTACTCTTGACCTAAGACATAGTTTTTGGAACTCTTTAGTATTGGATGCCACGTCTAGATCCTTTTGTCTGAGATTCTACCTTCTTTTGTGTAGTTAGATGCCATAATCCTCTGGTAAGTAGTTTTCCTTTACCTTAGCCACCATAGCTTTCCAAGTTGCTATTGGCTTCTTTCCTTCCATTTCTCTTTCTTCTTGCAAACACTTCCACCAAGTTAATATTTGTCCTCTTAGCCTTGATTTGGCTATCTCACCCTCTTATACCATCACTTTCAAAATGGTTTTCCATTCCCTCAATCCACTCCATAACCAACTCTACATCCATCTTGACTGAGAATACTAGAATTACTTCTAGTGCATTTCCACTTAGTGCCTTGAGGGCCTTGAGGAATGGTTCCTTAGGTAATGGAGGATCAGGTTCTGGTTCTGCCTCCTCTTCAACTTGACATTTTTCCTTATCTTTATCTTCACCCATTTGTTCTTTCATCTTTCTTTCTACCTCTACAACTTTCACCAACTTCAACTTCATCTCCTCCATAGCTTCTTCAAGAAGTCTATTCCTGACTTACTGCTCTGACAAGTCCCTTTCCAACTCTGCATTAGTAACCATGGTGCTTTCTCCAATAGATTCACTTCTATCTATCATACAATGACTACTTCCCTAGCCTTTCAATGGCTCTAATACCAATTTGATGGGGAGCTCTAACTTCCAAGAGCTTTCTTGATCTATTTAAGACCATTTATTTTGTCTTCCTATGGTATACTTCTCTAACCTGACCAGAGGAAAACTCTATGATCCCCAATCTTCTTTAGAGCTCTCCACCAACTTCAAACTCCCTTCAATTCCTTCTCCATTCCACTATGCACCCATAGGCTTCATTGAACCACTTTTTCTCCAAATTGACTCTTTCCAATAGGGATGAGCTTCTAGACCATTCCTAGGTCAATTTAAACTGATATTGATCCACTTGGATGGGTTCTTTACAAGGTTTCTGGTCAAGTCCATAGTTTTCAAGATTCTAGGCCTTGTAGCCTTTTAGGCCTAATTATCCCTCCTATTCACTGAAATCTTAGATTTCTTCTCAAACTGCCTTAACAATGCTATGAATCAGCTATGGATTCCTTGTAGGTCTATTCTAGGCTCTAGGATTTTTAAGGTTTTAGACCCTCACTCTGTCCGTACACTATATTTTCACTAAACCCCTATTTTTAAGGGTTTTAGGAGCATATTCACAAGTCTAGTTTTTTTGTCTTCTATGGATTCTCTAAGAAACTCCCCCAACCTTCTCCTTGCATACAGTAATCAAGGACACACTCCTCCACATTCTCCCACCATTTTTTGGTTCAATCCAATCTATCTAGTATCTTCCCATGCTACTGTTCTACACAAGTCTCTAACTAGAATTCCATTACACTAGCCTAGGACTTGTTGCCAAAAACATCTCCACTACAAGAACTAAATCCACAGACCATATATACACTATATAAAATTTCCCCTACGTGATACCAAGTGGCCATAGATTTCCAACCACAGAAGTCAAGTGTGGTTCATATTTTACATGACTGGTCCCGAATAAGACAGTGAACCAATGAAACACAAAGAATTTACAAACTGATAAGAAAGAACACTAAGAAACTAAACTAATTCCATAGAGGAAAACTAAATAACACAAAAAATAATCTCAATGCATTAATTCACTCCATTCAATCCCTTAAAGTATTGGATGATGGCTCTATTAACAAAATACAGTCAAATTATCTCCTTCTCAACACACAGTCCGTACACAATAACAACCTATTGTTAGGTTAGGGTTTTATCCACCTTATATATCATATTCCCACATGTTTGGACCTTCATGTAAGGATTTGGGCACCATTAAATCCCTTCCCTAGTTTTTAGGAAATGTTGTCATGGCAACTTTGCAAAGTTGCAAAGTTGTCGTGAGCAACTTTTACATCTTTTGCACAAATGACAAACTACTACTTCCAATGACCCAACTCGATCCTAAACCGCTAAAGATGACTTTAGAACATTAAAAAACATCATAATCATAGGTTTCACTCCATTTTGGATTTTTGGTCAATCTTTGACCCCTTGGTTGACTTTCTAGGCCTTAATCCCCTAGATCCTATTTGATCATATCAAACATTAAACCCTAATCACTCCTACCACTAGACACACACAAAAAAAACTTGGGACTTCATAGTTAGTCCTTATTACCTTTTTTCGTTGGAAAAACCAACCAACAAGCCAAAATGTTTTTAAAGATCTCTACAAGACCTTAAGGTTCTCCTGCACCATATAGGCTCATCATCTTTTATAGCAATAAATCCAATTTCATCATAGTCACCATCATCGTCAGTAATACCTTCACTAGCATAATAACATTCCTTTTATTTAGGATACTTTGATTTGTAAAACTTAGGTTTGTGCTTAGGAACCCTTGTAGGACTTCTATATGCAAAATGATCAATCTTGTTACATGAAAAACATTTCAAAGGTAATTTGCCTTCAAATTTTCCCTTACCTCTCTTTTCTCTTCTAGCAATCATTGCCACCACTTGATTTGGCTTTATTTTTTCCTCCTATATCTGTTCCTATTCATCAGAATAGTATCCAAGCTCTTCTCTTAGGTCACCATTTCTAGTGCTATCATTTCCAGATAAGGTCTTTTTGTTCTTATGCACGGTCACCTTGAATGTTGACTCAACCTTAGGTAATGAATCGCCCAATTCTGCAGCCTCAAAAGTAGTTAGCTTTCCAATCAACATATCTCTAGTAAATTTTGGTGTCAAAGGTATAATCTCCTCTATATCTTGTACTTTGGTTTTTTAGATAGGTGTCAAAGATTTGAGTATCTTCACAATCACTTCTTCCTCACTATAAGTGCCTCCAGAGTTTCCGATGCCATTAACTACTTTTGTAATTCTCTGTGCATATGCCCTAATGTTCTCATCTTCATTGATTCCATTTTTTTCTTTTATTTTTGTAGCTTTAACTATTTAGTAAACTTATATCCAATCCATAATGCTTCAAGTATTTTCCATATCTCATGTGCAGAATCCAATTCTTTTACTTATATGAATTCACCTTCTGAAAGTGCGCTGATCAAAGATTCCCTTGAAACCATATTACATGAAAATAAATTTTTTTCATCTTCAATAGCCTTCTCCAATTCATCCTCAGTCGCTATCCTTTCACTCTTCTTTGTGATCATTCAGTAGTCAATTCCCAAACATAGCCAATGCATTATCATCTTGTTCTTCCAACTGTCAAAGTTTTCTGGATCAAATTTTTGACTATCCTTCCTGTAGTAAGTCATCTTCAGGATCACCTCAAGTTGTTAATATTTATCTCTAAGGAATAGTATCTATGATACCAATTGTTACGAATAACAGTCCACAAGACAACTAAGAGAGGGGGGGGGGCATGAATCAGTTGTGATCTAGATTATTAAACTTTAAACTTTGTAAACCAAAACTTCAATATATATGATAACACGGTAAATGCCAACACAATAACACAATACTTTTTAATGAGGAAACCTTGTTAAAGTTAAAACCCCCATGGGAATTAGCACCAACAAATAATGCACTGAGGTATAGTATCCCTCTCAAAATATTTATCCCTATTAGGATCTTATTACAACATTACAGTATGTAGTCCTTGTTAGGAGTCAAGAAAAGTAGTAAGCTCACTACCCAGGCACACTACCCAAAGAAGGATAAAGCCACCCTAAATGATTCATAATCTGAACAAGTGTATATAGAGAATATATAATCCAGTGAACTGTCTGATAGAAACTTTATTTTGTTGGTGAGTTCCAATGAAGTATAACAATCATAAACTCTTCTCTACATCTAGTAGCCAACAAGCCTCGTAGCTTCCAATCTTCTCTTCCTTTTCAATCTCTACCACATCTTTCCAAAAGTGATCTCTCATATATACCCCTTTATAATAATTCATTAGGTCTACAAATTAAGCTTTCCCAATATATAATTAATTAATTAATTAGGTCAGCCAATTAAGGCTTTCCAATATACAAATAATTATAAAACCCCTTTCTAAGATACACACGGTGGGCCTATAACAAGTAAACATCAATTAAAATCCATCACATATACTCCCAGATCTGCAATCCATGCTCACAATTAATTTTACATGATACATGTCTGAATTCGGCCACTAAATAGGTATCCTCTAGAATACACACCATATCTAACATCACCAATAATTGTTACTCAATATTTTCCATTACATATGAATTTTGGCTACAAGTGGAGAAAAATGTGGCTCCCACAAGGGTAGAGCCCAGCTTGTAGCATTATGCATTATTTCCTGGTCTTAATCTTTCTCTCTGTAAATTTTGAAGCCCTTTGTTTTACCCTAATTCATGAAAGAAGACCTAAGTATTGAAAACTATATGCAAATTTGGTATAAACCCTAGTTGGTCTGCAACCTCTTCCATTTCTTCATTACCTTTTCCAAGCGACTTAAGTTCTTTTAAATCATGTGCGGATTTCAAATGCCCTTTAGTCACTTAGTCGCGCAAGGGAAAAGGAATATTCCATATCATTAACTGATCATGAGATTTCCCTTGTCACGCAGCCTCCCAAAGAAAAGGAATATCCTCTCAGGTTATTGAGACATAGCGCTGATCATTTGATCAAAATATGATCTTGCGGTATTCACTAGGTCTCCTGACGTAACCCTCAGTTAACAAATGGTTCAGAGATCTCGCGACTCAATGTATTTTATAAACCCGCAGGTGTAGCTTGAGTTAGGGATGAGTCAAGTTAAGATCCCTTATTTCCCAGGTCTCAAAATAAACCCAAAGTCAATGAAATGTTTCATTGACTCAATGATTTAAGACTTTTAGTTAATCAAGGTTAAGCTTGAGTCAAAGCAAGGGTAATCAAGATTCAACTTAGAGAAGATAACTTGTGAATTCCATGTGGAAGATTTGCAGGGATCCGGATAGTTATAGGGTAGAATTCATTGTTGAGATGGTCATAAACAAATTATAAAGCAACACATGGCAGTGAACAGGCCCAAGCATTATGTGCTTACTCGCTAAGTCTCCAAAGAAGGTCAAAAGGTCAGGAAATTTTATGAGATTTTGTGAGGACCATCGAAGTAAAAATGATCTTGCAGTTATCACTGAGTCTCGTAAGGGAATCATGGTTAGGAAAAATGATTAGAGATCACAAGACTCCTTAGGTCTCCAAGTCTCAAAAAGAAACCCAAGGTAAAAGCTGAGCCAGATTAAGATCACTTTAGTTGCTAAGTCTTGTAAGAAAATAGAATATTCTCTTAAGGATATGAGGCTTAAGGCTGATCATTTGATCTCTTTTTGATCTTGCAGTGATCACATAGTCTATAAAGGAAATCAAAGTTAAAGGAATGTTATCCCGACTCAGTGACATAAAGGATTTTTGGCATCAGAGTTTAAAGGAAGTGAACCTGGGTTAAAAATAGATAAAGGGAATGGTGGAGATTGACGGTTGTGTTTTAAAAGAAAAGGTGAGAGATTATCTAGGTTGTTAAGACAAGTACCCATGCCACCTATGACCATTTCTTATTTAAATATTTAAAAAATCAAAATATTTGATCTCAGAGACTAGTGGTGGCGCAATTTTTCAAGAGACAGAGAGATGGGTCGAGCCAACTTCTCAGGCTACATTTATGGCAAGGTGAAAGATATTCAAAGATGTATCTTATTGTTTCAGATATTTCTACATGCATTAATGAATAGAATTTACAGCATTAGGGTTTCTGCATTGTTTATGAAAAATCTATTATAACCATAATTTCTAAGATTTGGATTGCTTCCTGGGCATGCGTGCTAGAGGAACATGTATATAAGTTAGTTTTCAAGCTTTTTAGCTGAGAGTTTTTCTAGTTGGCGTAAGATTTTCTATGGCATTTTCTCTACCCTCAAATCTTCACTTCCTATAATCTTTCATTGAAATAGAGGTTCTGTAGGATCATTTTGTGGCATTTTCACTACCCTCAAGATTTTCTTTATATGTATTTCTCTTACTAGAATATATATAGTTTTGTATGCTAGAGAAATCTTGGAGTTCTTGAGCCTTCCTTTCTTTCAATATCTTTGTGTACTGTTGTGTGTGATTTGACCTAGGTTACCCTATGTATTTTTTCATTCCTGGCTACTTTGTCTCACTCCTGTTCCTATTTTCTAAAGTGAATGTCTATTTGCAGGTCATAGTGCGTGTCTAACTTTTCCTAGGAATGTTATTGCCTATGAAATTTATTCTTTTCTTGAATCTCCTCTTTTTCATTTGAGACCTCTTTGTGAAATACTTATGCAAACCTATTTAGAAAGATTGTGTTCTATTAGATCTGAGAACCTTCATGCTAGTTTTTTTATTGTGTCATATTTCAAGTTACCTTCGATGTACCACCTAGTAGGATAATTTGCTTGAGTTATTTCCTTTTCAAGTATTCCTTCTATCCCTTTTCCTTCAAATTTACTTTTCACATCAAAAAGTAGATTAGGTGGTTATCCAAGAGGAACCTGCCTAGAATCTAGAGGCTTAACTTCAATTTAGCATAGGTCCCACAACCTTGAAGTGATTCCCATATTATACTAGATTATCAAGACTAAGAGAGCTTGAATAGGGTGCAAATTTAGTGTATAACAGTTCTAGCATTCCCAGTTGAACTACTTAATTGAATAGATTCAAAACTCTCCCACCTTGCACGCCATAGTTCTGGCACGCCTGGTGGGAATACATAAAAGATTAGATTAAAAAATCTCCCACCTTGCAGGCCACAGTTCTTGCATGCCCAGTGGGACTACTAATAAAAGAATTTTATTTGCAAAGCCATGCTATCTATGATATGCTAATTGCATGGTATTGACCTAAAGAGGTTTTGTTTTCTCAAGCATATTTGGTGACTCCACTGGTGTAGAGAATAGAAGATCTAGTCATGTTCAAAAGTTTGTGAGAAAGGTTGAGACAAGGAGCTCAAAGCCCATTGAGTTCTCACAGATTCCTCTGACTAGAAGTTATTGCAGATCATCTTAGAGAGCATCCCCTACAAGGAGGGTTCAGTCTACACCACCTACTATAGAAATGAGACCTTTTCCTTTCCATTCAGGAAGAAGAGGAGGATCCCTAACTAGAGAGCTACAAGAAGATTCAGCTCCACTACCTGACACAAATACAACTCACATAGTTACTTCCTAGCAGATAAAAACTCCTACAATGGCTAGAAAGTTTGCCTTTGTACCATTCAATCAAGGATTTCCATTGAACTTTTCTCAACATCATGATCTGCCCTTAGCAACACTCAAAATTCTTCCTAAATTTATAGGAGAAGGACAAACAACTGCATGTGAACACATAAGAGATGTAGCCACCATATGCAATGTGCATCATTTCACAGAAGAAGATGTGGCTACCAAGCTTTTAGCGGCCTCTTTCAAAGGTAAGGCCTTAGAATGGTTTAGAACTCTAGAAATTGGTTCAATTGATTCATGGGATAGATTAGGAGAATCATTAAGTAGATATTTTGAGGATAAATTAGATCATTTATCTCTGGTTGAGTAGTTAACAACCATTAAGAGAGCTCCTCAAGAACAAATGAAAGACTTTAATAATAGATTCCTTAAGACATGGAATAGAATTACTATCTCAGTAAGACCTTCAGCTGACCATGCCTTCCTATATTTCTTGAGAATTTTGAATAGAAACATCTCTGTCATGATTCAATCCATGGGGGGTACTTCATTTCCTCAGGCCTTTGACATTGTTGTCAGGGATGAAAATTGTCAAGTCAAAGAAATCATGATAGTCCCAAGGCCGCCCATGCCTATTTTTCCTAATATTCAACCAAACATGCCTTTGAGTATCCCTGCATGTACTCCTATACCCACTATAGTATCACCTCAAGCCAACACTAGCTATGAGGAATCCAAAGAAGGGTTTTCCCAAGAACTATAAGCAATGAAAAATGATCAACAAGCAACAAATAACTTGTTACAAAGTGGTCAGCAAGAAATGAAAAATATTTTGCAGATTCTAACCAAAGAGTTGACCAATCTAAAGAAGCAAGGTCAAGGAAACAAACCACTCCTTCAACCACAGACTCAAATTCCCAACCAACAATATCAAAATCAGGGACCATCTTATCATCAGAATAGGCCACCATGCCAAGGAAATTACCAATGTCAAAGGTAGAACTTCAATTAGAGGTCATTTCAACTTTATAATCCCACACCTCTTAGTTCTGCAAATCCAACAAGAGATATAGTTCTGAGTCAAAATAATCTAGTCTTGTACAATGAATGGTGTTTTCCTTGCAATCAACCACATAATCAGGCTACATGCTTGATTGGATGGATGAACCAAGCCCTGATGGTTAAAAATGCCTCACATACTCAATTAGAGGCTTCTTCTAATCAGCCAGTCCCTCAGCAAGAAGCACAACATAATTATACTACTTTCTTCAGTTGGGCACAATAAGACTTCAATGAAGTAAATGGTGAATCCTCCATAGCAGCCAACACTTGGTCTAAGAGAAGAGCTCAAGACATGGAGTGAATAGGAGATGGAGCTAAAGATACTACATTTGTAGATACATCACATCCTTATGTTCCTACCATACTAAAGAGGACTCCCATCATTCCAATCAAAGATGACTAGTTTCCCAAGGAAGTTGAGCCTATCATAGTAAAGACACACCAAAGAGTACACACCACAGTGCCTTTCAACATTGTAGACAATATGAAGAAGGAAAATTTCAATATGTCTATGTGGGACTCCTTCGCTCTACCAGGACAACCTAAGATATTGAAGAAAGCAATGAATGAAGAAGTAATTCCTCAGTAGTCTACAGAGGAAGTTTCTAGGCCATTATTGGTCAACATTGATCAAAAGAAGGAGACTTCAAATAGAAACTTCAAGGAAGATGCCATACTAGGTAGAAATCTGAAACCACCTCCCTTTTTATGTATCGTTAATTATTGGAAAATCTTTAGTACATAATTGTATGGTAGATAGTGGGGCTACTATCTCTCTCATGACCAAAAAAGTAGTTGACCAATTAGGACTTAAATATGAACCTTTCCAAATGAAGGTGACCCAACTTGATGGTTCTTCAGTAAACACCATAGGTTTGGCCAAGGACACAAGCTTGATTCTCCATGCAAGCCCCAATTTTTCTATCCTACTTGACATATACATCATAGACCTCCCTTCCTTATTTTCCATATGTTTATCAAGGGAGTTTACAACCAAGATAGGAGGCTATCTTTCTTTTAACTGGTCTCATATGCTTTTCCATACTAGATATGGAACCAAGGTTACTATCAAGTCTGAATTATTGGCAGCACACCATATATAACCTTACATGTCTAATGTACTCAATACAAGCTGCCTTGCACTTGATAGTAATGATTTCCCGATCATTAGAGAAGAAAAAACTAAGATAGAAGATATCCCTAATATCGATCTGGATGAGATCGAATCAGAAATAACCTTAGAGGCCCAAGACAATGTTATTTGGGATGCCAGTTTGGCAAACTATTTGGTATAAGAGCATGAATCCATAAAGCCAAATCTTCTCAAAGAAGACACTAATTTAGAAGATCAAGGAAACCAAGTTTGGGAGATCTTCTTTGATGGTGCTAGAAGTAGACATGGATCTGGTGGTGGTGCTATGCTAATCTCTCCAAAGGGGGGAAAATATTATACAAATTTTAGATTCAATTTCTCTTGCACTAGCAACACTGCTAAATATGAGAGCTTGGTTAATGGATTGGAGTGGGATAGAGAAAGAGGGATCAAAGCCCTAAAAGTTTACGGTGATAGTGAGTTAGTTCTCAGCCAAGTAAGAGGGATAAGTGCAACCAAAAGTGACATAATGAGAGCATACAAGCATAGATTTTGGGATGATATTGAATATTTCAATGCTTTCGATATTATTGCAATCCCTAGAAAATTGAATCAAAATGTAGACAGATTAGCTGTTGTTGGATCCAAATATGATATCCCCAATAGTATTTCAATGCAAAAAGACTATAAGCATATTAAAATAGTTCTCAAGCCTTCTATTCCTGATAATAATGTTAATTGGCAAGTATTTGACAATGATGAGCAAATCCTGCAGTTCTTATTTGAACAAGATGTCCTTTCAGAGCATAATCAAGATAGATTGATGCAGAACTATGGTGATTGAGTGGTAAAACTTAAATCAAATAAAATGCCAAAAGGACTTGTCACTATGGAATCCATCTTCAATAGAGATGACCAAGCACAAAAGAGTAAGGTTGGCCTGGTAGTTCAACAAGAACATTGCACTGACCTAGTTGCTGGGGCTAGGTAAAATCTTGTAATTTGGGAAGATTAATACTAATTCAGAAGAAAGCTTATGCCCAATTATTTTAAGAATTTGGTGATATATTTGCTTGGAAATATGAAGATCTCAAAGGTTTCAACCTAGCACTTGCTCAACATACAATTGAATTGGAACCAAATGAAAAACTAGTAAGACAGAAGCAAAGGCCTATCAACCCCAAGCTTGAGCCACTTATGCATAGAGACGTTATCAAATTAGTAGAAAGTGGTATAATTTACCCCATCAAGCATACTAGTTGGGTCTCCAACCTTGTTCCTATCAGGAAGAAGAATGGGGAGCTAAGATTGTGTGTTGATTTTAGGGATCTAAACAGAGCATCCCTAAAGGATTTCCATCCATTATCATCTATGGAACAAATTTTACAGTGCATTTCTGGGTCAGAACGCTTCTCACTATTGCATGGATATTTAGGGTACAATAAAATCTTTGTTCATGAAGAAGATAAATATGAGACCGCATTTACAACCAACTAGGGAACCATGGCTTATGAAAAGATGCCTTTTGGTTTGTCAAATTCTGGTGCTACTTTTCAAAAGGCAATGGATATGGCCTTTAAGAGCCTCATGTTCAAGTTTGTACTGGTCTATTTAGATGAAAAGACTATCTATTCTAAACATGCAGTAGACCATATCAAACATTTGAGGAAAATATTTTAAAGGTGTAGAGAGTTTGGGATTTCCCTTAATCCCAAGAAATGTGTGTTTGCAGTCCATGAAGGAAAACTGTTGGGATATATTGTATCCAAACAATGAGTTATAGTTGACCCTGAAAGGATTGCTGCTATTGTAAAGTTACCTCTACCACCTCATAAGAAAAGTATTCAATCTTTTAGAGGAAGGATTAAATTTTTCAGGTGTTTCTTGCCTAACATTGCAGACTTATTAAAACCTTTGACAGTTGTGCTAAAAAAGAATTTAGTTTTCAGCTAGAGAAAAAAAGGGAGGGCTAATTTTCAAGCCATCAAAGAAGCTTTAACAGAGGCTCCTGCCTTGTTGAAACCTGATTTCAGTAAGGATTTCATCCTTTATTCTTATGGAGGCCGTGATTCCATATCTGCAATATTAACTCAAGAGAACATTGAAGGATTGGAGAAGCCTATTACTTTCTTTAGCAAAGTCTTGGAAGAGTATGAACAAAGATACTCTTTTATAGAGAAACATGTACTTTTTGTGGTCAAGAGTGTAAAAAATTTTAGATACATGTTGATTCATAGCAAGGTACACCTAAAATTCACTCATCCCAATGTCAAAGATTTCCTACTTTCTAAAGACCTAAATGAGAAAAGAGCTGGTTGGATTACAGAAGCCATGGAGTATGACATTGATATCCAAATCACTAAATTAGTTAGAGGGAAAGGTCTATGTTAACAGATGATAGAGGATGAGGTTCCAAAAGAATAAGAGAAACTAAGTGCATCTATGGTTGTGCATTCAAAAGAAGAACATGCCAAGGTAGCAGGTTGGTTGTCTAACATGGTTCATTTTTTGAAAGCACGAGAATGTCCTACAGATTTGGATTCAGCCAAAAGAAGGTATTGTAGGTTGCAATCTATCCCCTTTGTGCTTATTGATAACATTATTTTTTAGAAAGGATCATAATGGTGTCCTTTTAAGATGCATAGATTCAGATCAAGTGGCAGGTATCCTGAATGAGTTTCATGATGGACCTTCTGGATGTCATTTTTCTCCCAGTACTACTTCTTTTAAGATCATGAGGGCTAGGTACTATTGGCCATCTATCTTCAAGGATATTCATGATCATGTGAGAAAATGTATAAAGTGTGTCATGTTTGCAGTGAAATAAAAACTTGCAGTTTTGTCCCTCCAACCAATCAAGACAGAGAAACCTTTTATGAAATGGGGCATTCATTTTATAGCACTAATTAATCCTCCATATAGTGCATGACACAAATGGATAATAACTACAATAGATTATTTCACTGGATGGACAGAAGCTATTTCACTAAAGGAGGCCAATGAGAGTGTTGTCCTGAGCTTTTATGATGACATCATTCATAGATTTGGTACTCTAGATTTTATCATATCGGATAATGCACTTTCATTCATGGGCCTCAAAGTGACTGAATGGGCACTCAGGAATGGCATTTATCTGAATACTAGTTCCAACTATTACCCCTAGGGTAATGGCTTGGTAGAGTCTACAAATAAAAACCTAATAAGAATTATCAAGAAGATTTTGCAGGAAAATCAAAGAGTGTGGCATTCCAAGCTCAAGTCTGCCTTATGGCTAGATAGGATAACCCCCAAGAAAATCATTGGGAATTCTCCTTATATGTGTGTGTATGGCAACGAGGCCAGATTATCTATTTCAATAGAGTTAATAGCATTAGACCTTTCCACACAATTTGTTCTCTTTGAAGAGAGGGATCCCTTACAGGTAAGATATGCTCAACTCATGGAGCTAGAAGAGATCAGGAACAAGTCTAGAAACCATGGAATTTTAGCAGATGCAAACTAAGTGTACAATAGGAAAAGGAATGTAAGATTGGAAAAAGGATGTAATAGGTTTTGGTTATTTTTATGATGTGTTGATTTCCTTAAACCTACTTTACATTTAATTGAAGTTTCTATTGAAATGTGTATTAAGAGAAAAATAAGATGTTCCACCTTTATCCTCAAATGCACAAATGAAAGATCCAAGTTGATCAACCCAAAAGAGGGATTAATACACAAATGAATCAACCATTTGGAAATGAAAACAAAGATGGAAATCTTAAATTCTATTAATTGACAATGTAGATATGATAGATTATAATAATTGAAAAGGATGAGAAGAAAAACCAACTTTAAAGAATTGTAGATCTGGAAAATGTTGTTTTTTGAGGTCTGTACTCTAGTTCTAGAAAATATGAAGTATCATCCAAAACCGAAATGTAGAGATGAACAAAACCCAAAAATATTTTTCTGATCTGACATCGTCTTATGAAAAAGGTCGACCTTGACCCACAAATGTCACCCCTAACCCGCACAGCCTCGTCAGAAAATTTGTTCGTGAAGCCCGAAAGAAAGCCAAAAAGGGTATCCTGATATGAGTCCAAATCCGCAGTCCCGAACCTATACCTACAAGAAAAAGAGGTTTGGTTTTTTTGGGGGAGGGGTTTGCCTTGGTCAAACCCCAATTTTGGAATTAACCTCAAATATATGTAATTGAATTTGTAGAAGTAAACCAAGTAAATGCATAAATTCACCTTGCTTGTAAAAGTCCATGTGGAGGATTTGAATCCTTGAATCCACAAGTAGGCACCAAAGTATGGAATGTGGAATATAGGATGTCTTCAATCTCTTGTATATAGATCTCCAACACCAAGTCTTGAATGGGTTCTTGATTATGAAGAGGCTTGAAGAAGATGGATGGAGAGATCACCAAAAAGGGCACTATGTAGCTTGAATCCTTCAATGGCCTCCCATGGATCTATTTGAATTCTTGAAGGCTTAATGGTGGATGAATACTTTCTTCAAATATTTCTTGATTTCTTGCTTGAATCTTCACTTGATGATGTTTCTTATTTGCTCACGGATCCTTAGGCTTCAAGAGAGGACTTAGAGAAAATGTGGGGAGAAAGGATCCCTTTTATACTGATTTATGTGGACCCATAGGAACTGAAAGCTATACTGGAGAAAAGTTCTTCATTATTTTTGTTGATTATTACTCAAGAATGATGACTGTCATGTATTTAAGGAACAAATCAGAAGCATTTGAAAAGTTCAAATGGTATTTGGCTAGAGTAGAAAAGGAAACAGGTAAAAGACTAAAATGCCTAAGATCAGACAGAGGTGGTGAGTTCATCTCCCATGAATTCAATAACTTTTGCATTGAAAGAGGAATCAAAAGACAAGTATCAGCCCCTA
>MU224266.1:1394081-1407651 GCA_018584345.1 Thuja plicata
GAGTGGCCTTGTGAGAGGTCTTTAGAACAATTCAACTGAATTGTCACCTTGTTAGAGGATTTACAAAATGGTTGTTAGACCAACTCTGCTAAGAGATTTTGGTATCACTGCTACAATGGTTAGAAAGAAACAATGAAGTGACCTGAAATAAATGCAACTTATCTTGCTGATACAGATCTCTATTCTACGCCAATAGATCCTTACTGATCACATATATCTTTGCAGCACCTCAAGGATATCTCTAATCCTTCATCAAAATTCGCACATTCCTGCTTCTTTACATTTCCACACTTCTTACTTTTGAATTCGCAACTTGATCATTCATATATACCCTTCAGGTTATCAAGTCGGCCCAATTTAATAAATATTACATTAGTCGGCTGCACAAACATTTACAAATAAAATCCTTCGAAGGCCGACGCTGTCCATAAATGATATTCCAACTGATGCTCGGCGAACACTGCAGATTCTGCGAAAATCCTTCGGTAACCGACTGAACTCGGTAAGCACTGACTTTCCTTCACATTTTCTTTGATGACCGACTGAGTTCGGTAAAGACTTAATTTCCTTTGTTGACCGACTGAGCTCGGTAGTAACTAACTTCTCAGTATAGTATTCTGCAGTGCTCGGTAGACTCTGTAAATATTTTCTCTTACCGTCTGAACTCGGTAGACTTGGTTAACTGTCTTGCTGAACATACTGAGTTCGATAGACTCTGTCTAATGACTGATATGACATTTGTGTAACATCAAGGACAATACACAATTAAACAATTGTTTCCAACAATTCTAAGGAGGCTGACCTAGGATAATTAAATTATTATTAAATCCTTTACCCCTAGGAGAGGACCTAAGTTAAATATAATTTAGGAATCACCACTTCGGAACCCAAAACAGCTGACCTGAAAGCGAGAAATAACTTTTTGCAAAGACTGACATCCAGAAACTGTGGGACCCTAAGATTTGAACCCTAGGTCAAGTTTGAGGTTGACCTTGACCTAGGTTAGGGTTGAGGTTGACCTTGACCTAGGTCAGGCTCAAGGTTGACCCTGACCCTGAGGTTAAAGACCTCAGATCTGCAGTCCAAGATGCCAAAAACTAGATGGAAAGAAGTGGAAAGAGAGGCAGAACAGGGGGAAAGCTAGGTCAAAGTCAGGAACCCATTCAAAGTGCTTGATATGACCCCAAACCACTTACTTGGAAGGCTAAACCAATCTACCATGGAAGTACTTCCATTTTCCGACTATACATTTAGCCCCTACTTTAGCAAGAGTATGGACTCAACGCAAACTCTTGGTAAAGGAAATCATAGAGAAAAGACAATCTTATTGGAATCAAGAGGGACAAAGAAATCCTCAAGCCCCTAAGGGACTTAAGTCTTTATCAACCCTAGGATCATAATAAGAGAGACACCACTTTAAAGAGAGAAAAAGAGAGAGGGTTTGTTTATCTTTCCCAATGAGAACTCATGTCCCCTTGTGAACCACACAAGGAAATAGCGTAACTAGAAAGATGGAGTTGAACTGCCTAGTGAATCTGGCTACTCACTAGTCAACCCATCGGGGGGATCCTTTCTTAAAGGAATCAAAAACATTGTAAATTGAAAACTGGCGGGATCAAGGGATCCGTGTAATTTTAAACTGGAGGGATCAAGAGATCGTAAAAAGTAAAATGACCATGCTTTAAGGATTAGTCATTAATCCATAAAGGGAAAAAGTTTTTAATTCCTGAAAACTATGTGTGTGTGCAAAAAGTGAGTAGAGTGTATACCCCCACATTAAATTTATTGCTAACACTTTAACAAGAGCAATGGTTTTAATGGAAACATAAACAACTCTACAGATTACATTTCCACTACAAGATGCCCCCAAACAAAGACAACTCAAGGGAAATAAAACATAAACATACACAAGAACATAGAAGGGATCTACCTACTGTGGGGTCAGTATGATCATAAGATAACATGTACATATAAATATGATATTATTGAAAATGAATTAACATCATTCACCAAAGAAATTAGAACTACAATAACAATGGAGGAAAGAAAACTTGAGGGTTACGAAGAAGAATCTTTTCAGACCACAACCTGGAGACCAAAAAGAATTAGTGCTACCATGTCGCAAATCCAAGAAGATTATACAAGGAAAACATTTACAAACAATAGCACAAGTACAACATAACATGAAACAACATATAGAAGAGTAAAGATACACATAGAAGAATTGCACAACAGGTTTGATTCCTTTATCACCTTGCACCAACGAAGTAACAAGGGTCGTATAAAAGAATCTAACAAACATTTAGAAAATACATTTCGGGAGAAGCATAACACAACATGCAAACACAAAAGGGGCTACCATAAAAGATAAGACAATAAAGCACATTTTTGACCCTCCCCATCTTGATTTATGTTATTGATGTAAGGTGGGAAACTCGCAAGAGTGACTATATCGAGTATAGTAGGAATGATAGCCAGTTCCAAACAAGGATCCTCTTGAGAATCACAATGCTCAATACTAGGTGTAATTGTTAATTGATTTGAAATCATATGAGGTAGATCAATATCTAGATCAATGGTCTCATATTCATCACTAAGATCAATAGGATCATCGAGAGTGTCCTCCTCATCAAGGTTGATTGAAATGGGATCTAAGATGCTAATAGGATCATCATACTCGTTCATCTTAACATCTTTGTGAAAATTAACATCCAATGCATCAGGCATGGGTTGATCAAAAGAAGGTAAGGAGTTATGAATAATAGAAGCATGAGCTCTAGCCTTAGCTCTATGCTTCTTACGATGTTCATTATCATATTTGTTATGTTTAGCTTTGTTTGGCATATTTTGAGAACTAGGAGGAATGACAATAGGTTCCTTCATAGGTTCTATGGGAGGATTCTCAATAGGTTGCAATGAAATAATGGAAGTTTGATTAGTAGAATTAGAAGTAATTGATAAAGGAGGTATTGCGGGAGTAGGAAAAAGACCATGGTTGGAATCTATCTGAGGCATACTTAACTCAGAAATTTTGCGATGTTTGTAAGCTTGGTATTAGCGAAAGAGATGATCAAGGTGAGGAGGACATGAGTTAGGTAATGAGGGCCAAAATAAATTGAGAGTAGCACAATCTCTAGGCCTAGAAGGTTGATAAAAAATATGATTAATCATTTTGACTTCTCCATTATGAATGAACTTAGGACATTTATGAATGGGAGAAGTGATAGCATGCATAGCACTTATCCAAGGTAAACCAAATTTGATTTGAAATTGATCAGAAGTAGGGATGATGATGAAGGTAGTATCTATAGCTTTACCAAAAAGTTCAACAGGTAAGTTAATAGAACCAAGTGCAAGATAAAGAAAACCATTACATGTTTGGATCCGTGCATCAGATGGATCATAACAATCACATTGTAGTCCTTTCATAAAGATATTTTCCTCAATAATGACATTTATTAGAGATGTGGGATCAACTAGACAACCACGAGTAGGTATCTTAGCGATCTTAGCATAGATATAAATGGGACCATCGGGAGCCTTAATCATTTTAGAATCATCAAATGTAATTAAAAGTTCCCTAGGTCACTTATCATTAGTATGTTTTTGTGGTTTAGGTAGAATTGGAAATGAAAGTGGAGGTGAAGAATCTTGAACAATAGGTTGAGATGAAACAACACCCTCCACATGATTCATAATGTGATTAACATCATTCATCTTTGAATCGTAAAAAATATCCATAGAAGATGGTTGAGCTATAGTATTAGTATCATGTGTAGGCAAAGGATTCATATAGATTTGAAGGTTTTTATTAGGAGGAGAAACAGATTTATTCCCATTACCATCAAAATTATCAACAGTCAAAACCTTGGAATCAATTAAATCTTGAATTTTATGCCTTAGAGAGTAACATTTTTTGGTATCATGGCCATTCCGGAAATGGTATTGATAGAAAGATTTAGAATAAAAATACTTCAAAGCTATCATGGTGGGAAGAAGAGGTCGAATAGGAGGCAAGGTAATCATACTAGCACTTAACAACCTACTCATTGTAGAATGCAAAGTTTCAGAGAGAGGAGTAAACGTATGATTCATATAGAAAGTAGTGGATACAGAAGTGGCATTGTTGAATGTAACCACAACTTGATCAGCAACCGCATTTGTCTATTTATTAATCTTTACATAGTTTTTAGGTTTCTAAAATTTATTAGGATTAGGAGCATTGTCACACTTATTAACTAGAACAGGAGCCATTGGAGTGTTTCTCTCAAACTGACTCACTTGTAATTGATAATGGTGAAGTGCTTCACATAGTTGTTGAAAGGAGGTAAATTTAGTAGGCATAATCTTATCTCTAATATCCTTTTGTAAATTTGAAATAAACATATGTTGAATATCAATATCAGGAACACGATAGGAAATCTGAGCATGCAAAGGCTTAAATCTACCAATAAAATCAATCAATTTTTCCTTAATGTTTTGTTTACAATGCATTAAATCAGATAAGGACACTTGTGGACAAATGTTATTTTGAAATTGTTGGATAAAAGAATTGGAAATTTTAGGAAAAGAATCAATGGAATAAGGAGGTAAAGAACAATACCATTGTAAATCTTTATCTCAAAAAGTTCTAGCAAACAATTTAGCTAAAATCCTATGGTCATGAGTATAATCACTACAAAGGATTTGGAATGTTTTAACATGAGTGACAGGATCACCTTTACCATTGTAATTCTCAAGATGAGGCATATTGTCGTGCTGAGGGATAGTAACATGAATGATGTATAGGGATAAAGGACTACCCATATCACACATAGGAATGCTAAATTTGGATTGAGTTAAAGATGCAAGTTATTGTTGTAAAGATGAAATAGTTTGAGCCAAACTAATAATTGTGGAATCATTAGAGGAAACATGTGTCATAGAAATATTAGGACCACTAGGAAAAGTATAGGAAATAGCAGGAATAGAAGACACAACTGGTGGAACATTGTGAACCGTAGTTGGAAGAGGATTAGTATAAGTAAAAGGCACACTATGATATGAAGGTTGTGAGGTAGGTAAAGATACCGGTGGAGCACTCACAAGGATAGATGCAATTGGGAGAGATGTAGTCATAAAAGGAGGAGTATAAGTAGAAATGCTAGGTAAAGAAACAGAAGAAGGTCCTACACTAGTGACGATAGGTGTGAATCCTAACTCTTGAGATTCTTGTGCTAAATGTTTAACATTTGAGTGGACAAGATGAGTAAGACCACACAATAAATTAACACCTTGATCATTATCACAGAGGAATTTTTTAAGGGCCTCTATAGCTTGGATGGAATCTTGATTATGGTTTTCTTGGATAAGCCAATTTCCCATTTTATCAAGTTCGGTTGAAAGTTTTTGTACTTATTCAGGAGGAAATCTTAAAGCATCATCTTCATCATGAGATGAATGAGAAGAATTATGCTCCATAGAAGGATTGGAATCATGAGTTATCAAATTATCATCAGGGATCCTAAGGAAAGGAGAGGAAGACTCAGGATCAAAGGAACCCATAAGTCTATGACTTCTTCTAACTGGGATACTATAAGTAGGACTAGAAGTGGTAAAGCTCATACACCAATCCAATGTAATAGAAAAAACACAAGATTTTGATTTATTAATTTTAAATATAATTGAAAGAACATGCAAGATCTAACATAAACATGTAAATATAACACCAAAAAAGAAAGAGTTGTTTATCATGGGTTCACCAAAATGTAAAATAGGAAAAGGAATGTAAGATTGGAAAATGATATAATAGGTTTTGGTTATGTTTATGATGTGTTGGTTTCCTTAAATGTACTTTACATTTAATTGAAGTTCGTATTGAAATGTGTATTAAGAGGAAAATAAGATGTTCCACCTTTATCCTCAAATGCACAAATGAAAGATCCAAGTTGATCAACCCAAAAGAGGGATTAATAAACAAATGAATCAACCATATGGAAATGAAAACAAAGATAGAGATCTTAAATTCTGTTAATTGACAATGTAGATATGATAGATTATAATAATTGAAAAGGATGAGAAGAAAAACCAACCTTAAAGAATTGCAGATTGGAAAGTGCTATTTTTTGAGGTCTGTACTCTGTTTCTGGAAAATCTGAAGTATGATCTGGAACCGGAATGTAGAGACAAACAAAACCTAGAAATAGTTTTTTGATCCAACACCATTTTATGAAAAAGGTCGACCTTGACCCACAAATGTCACCCCTGACCCAATAATCTTGACCCTGACCTGCACAACCTCAACATAAAATCTGTTTGCGGAGCCCGAAAGAAAGTCGAAAAGGGTATCCAGATCTGAGTCCAAATCCACAGTCTTGAACCTATACCTGCAAGAAAAAGAGGTTTGTTTTTTGTGGGGGAGGGTTTTTCCTTGGTCAAACCCCAGTTTTTGAATTAACCTCAAATATATGTAATTGAATTTGCAAAAGAAAACAAAGTAAATGCATAAATTCACCTTTCTTGTAAAAGTCCTTAAGGAGGATTTCAATCCTTGAATCCACAAGTAGGCACCAAAGTATGGAATGTGGAATATAGGATGTCTTCAATCTCTTGTATATAGATACCCAACACCAAGTCTTGAATGGGTTCTTGATTATGAAGAGGCTTGGAAGAAGGTGGAAGGAGAGATCACCAAAAAGGGCACTATGTAGCTTGAATCCTTCAATGGCCTCCCATGGATCTCTTTGAATGTTTGAAGGCTTGATGGTGGATGAATCTTTGCTTCAAATCTTGCTTGATTGCTTGCATGAATCTTCAATTGATGATGTTTCTCAATTGCTCAAGGATGCTTAGGCTTCAAGAGAGGACTTAGAGAAAATAAGGGGAGAAAGACTCCCTTTCATATGAAATTAGGGTACAATCTTCTGAGGCTGACCTAGGAGAATTAAATTCCCATTAAAGTATTTACCCCTAGGAGAGGACCTAAGTTAAATATAATTTAGGAATCACTGCTTTGGAACCCGAAATAGCTGACCCAGAAGTGAGAAATAACTTTTTACAAAGACCGACATCCAGAAACTATGGAACCCTAAGATTTGAACCCTGGGTCAAGGTCAAGGTCAACCTTGAACTAGGTTAGGGTCAAGGTTGACCTTGACCTAGGTTAGGGTTGAGGTTGACCTTAACCGAGGTCAGGGTTGAGGTTGACATAGACCCAAAAGGTCGACCCTAACCCTGAGTTCAAAGACCTCAGATCTGCAGTTCAGGATGCCAAAAACTAGATGGAAAGAAGTGGAAAGAGAGGTAGAACAGGGGGAAAGCCAGGTCAAAGTCAAGAACCCATTCATGGTGCTTGATATGACCGAAAACCACTTACTCAGAAGGCTAAACTAGTCTACCATGGAAGTGCTTCCATTTTATGACAATACACTAAGAATAATTTTGATAAGAGAGCTAGGTTCAGAAATTTCAATATTGGAGATATTGTCCTCAAATGGGATGAATACAAGTCCAAGCCTGGAAGACATTCAAAGTTTGATTCCTTTTGTGGTGGACCATTTGTAATCACAGGGTGCAAGGAACATAATGCATTTTAATTATCAACTCTTGGAGGAGATGCCTTGTTGATACAAGTCAATGGTTTCTATCTCAAGCCAAGTTTTGAGGTTTGTCCCACCTGTAATTAGTTTCCTAATTTTCTTACTTTCTAGGTTTAGTTTCCTACTTTCCTTGAAGTGTAGAGGCCACTGGTTTTTGATGTCTAGAAGGCTGACATCCAGTAGAAATCACCAAGAATGTTACCCAATATTTCCCTTTAGATGTGAATTATTGCTACAAGTGGAGAAAAATGTGGCTCCCACAAGAGTAAAGCCCAACTTGTAGGATTATACATTATTTCTTGGTCTTAATCTTTCTCTCTACAAATTTCTAAGCCCTCTATTTTACCCTAATTCATAAAAGAAGGCGTAAGTATTGAAAACTCTATACAAATTTGGCATAAACCCTACTTGGTTTGTGACCTCTTCTATTTCTTCATTACCTTTTTTAAGTGACTCAAGTTCTTTTAAGTCATGTGCACATTTCAAATTCCCTTTAGTCACTTAGTTGCGCAAGGGAAAAGGAATATTCCAAATCATTCAACGATCATGAGATTTCCCAAGTGTCATGTGGTCTCCCAAAGAAAATGAATATCCTCTAATGATATTGATACTTAGCGCTAATCGTGTGATCAATATCTGATCTTGCAATAGTCTCTAGGTCTGCTGACGTAACCCTCAATTAACAAATAGTTTGGATATCTCGCAACTCAATGTATTTTCTAAACCCACAGGTGTAACTTGATTTTGGGTCGATTCAAGTTAAGATCCCTTAGTTTCTAGGTCTTGAAATAAACCAAGAGTCAACCAAATTTTTTAGCGACTCAGTAATTTAAGAGTTTTAGTTAATCAAGGTTAAGCTGGAGTCGAAGCTAGGGTAATCAAGATTCAACTTACAAAAGATGACATGTGAACACCATGTGGCAGATTTGTAAGGATTAAGATAGTGACAAGGTGGAATTCATGGCTAAGATGGTCATAAACAAATGATAAAGCAACAAATGACAGTGAATGGGCCCAAGCATTATGTTCTTAGCCACTAAGTCTCCAAAGAAACTCAAAAGGTTAGCAAAGTTTATGAGATTTTGCATGGACCGTTGATGCAAAAATGATCTTGCGGTTGTCACTCAGTCTCATAAGAGAATCATGGTTAGGAAAAATGATCAAAGATCATGAGACTCCTTAGTCGCCAAGTCTTGAACATAAACCCAAGGTAAAAGGTGAGACAAGTTAAGATCACTGTAGTCGCTAATTCTTGTAAGAAAAAAAAAAATTCTCTTAAGGATATGAGGCTTAACGCTAATTGTCTGATCTCATTTTGATCTGGTGGAGGTTGTGTAGTCTCTAAAGGAAATCAAAGTTCAAGGAATGTTATCCCAACTCAGCGACATAAAGGATTTTAGGAAACCAAAGTTAAAAGGAAGTGAACCTGGGTTAAAAGTGAGGTAGCATAGATAAAGGGAATGGTGGAGATCGACACTTGTGTTTTAAAAGAAAATGTCAGAGATTATTTGGGCCATTAAGAAAAGTACCCACACCACCTGTGACTATTTCTTATTCAAATATTTAAAAAATCAAAAGATCTGATCTAAGAGACTAGTGGTGGCGCAATTTTTCAAGAGACAGAGAGATGGGACGAGCCAACTTCTTAGGCTGAATTTATGGCAAGGTGAAAGATATTCAAGGATGTATCTGATTGTCTCAGATATTTCTACATGTATTAATGAACAAAATTGAAATCATTAGGGTTTCTGCATTGTTTATGCAAAATCTATTGTAACCCTAATTTCTAAGATTTGGATTATTTCTTGGGCCTGCGTGCTAGAGGAACATGTATATAAGTTATGTTTCAAGGTTTTTAGTTGAGATTTTTTCCAGTGTGCGTAAAATTTTATGTGGAATTTTCTCTGCCCTCAAATCTTCACTTCCTATAATCTTTCATTGAAATAGAGGTTTTGTAGGAGCTTTCTATGGCATTTTCTCCTCCCTCAAGCTTTTCTTTATCTCAATTTCTCTTACTGGAATATATATAATTTCTTATGCTTGAGAAATCTTTGAGTTCCTGAGCATTCCTTTCTTTCAACATCTTTGTGTAGTATTGTGTGTGATTTTATTTAGGTTACCCTATGGATTTTTTTCATCCCTAGCTACTTTGTCTCACTCATGTTCCTATTTGTTGAAGTGAATGTTTGTTTGTAGGTCACAGTCTGTGTCTAACTTTTCTTGAGAATGTTATTGCCTATGAAATTTGTTCTTTCCTCCAATAGCCTCTTTTCATTCCAAACCTCTCTATGAAATAATTATGCAAACCTATTTAGAAAGATTGTGTTCTATTAGATATGAGAACCTTCATTCTAGTTTTGTTACTATGTAATATTTCAAGTTACCTTCGGTGTATGACCTAGTAGGATAATTGGCTTTTAGTTATTTCCCTTTCAAGTATTCCTTCTATCCCTTTTCCTTCAAATTTACTTTTCACATAAAAAATAAGATTAGGTGATTATCTAAGAGGAACCAGCATAGAATCCAGAGGCTTCACTTCAAGTTAATTTATGTCCCACAAGCTCAAAGTGATTCCCATGTTATACTAGATTATCAAGACCAAGAGAGATTAAATAGGTTGCAAATTTAGTGTATAATATTAATCAAATGACTATCGATCACAACCCAATATTCCACACTATGTCGGCTATCCACTAGTAGGCTTGCTTCATCTAAAACATATTCACCAGTAAGATATACACAAGACACAAAGACCTTCTCTATCAAGAATCACAGTTATAGTCCAGAAACCTGTCTTCACCAAATCAACTGTAACATCTGCAATATGAAACATAAAGCCAGGTGACCTTAGGAATAAGGTCAGCACACATCCTTCTTCATATCCCTATCTTTAATCATTCTGAAACATCTATACAGTGTTCATACACTTCTGCCAATCAAGTAACCAGTCTGTTCTCTCCACTCAAACTTATGTTGACATCAGTGACAAAACATGAATATCAACAACATGATCAATACAAAAAACTAATATCATCCAATATATATATATATATATATATATATATATATATATATATATATATATTCTTGGAAATGAGTTGAGTAACTGAGAGGGGAGGGGTGAATTAGTTACCACAAAAACAAATCCAAGTCCTTGGGATGTCTTAAAAAAACTTATCATTGTTTCTCATTTAACACAAATATTCTACTATCACTTAGTTAACAAAGAAAACTTTAAGATATTAATTGTGATTATCCTTTAATGATTAAGTGAAAAAACATAAATCATAAAGAAAATAGCATGTACACAGATAAAACCAATTTGGGAAAACCACCAATTGCAACTAGTTACTATTTTTCACTCTTTTGAAGTGAGCCCTATTAGGAGCCAACCCTGTTAAAGGTTCCAAAACATACTGTTAGGTGTGACCCTATTAGAGGATTTAATCACCGTGTAAGGAGTGGCCTTGTGAGAGGTCTTCAAACACTTCAATGTAGAAATGTCACATTGTGAGAGGATTTACAACAGACTGTTAAGTCTACTCTGTAAAGAGATTTGGATCACTGCTACAATTTTTAGAGAGTAACAATGGAATGAGCTATTTGAAGTAGCAACTATCTTTGGTGATTCAAATCTCTAATTTGGATTTATATACTAGATCCTCACTGGTCAAATATTCTATTGTAGCTCTGTCTAGATGCTCTATCCTTAATCAGAATCCCATCTAATTTTTCCTTGATTCTTCATTTCAAACTCACACTTCTCCTCACACATTCAATCCAAAATTTGACAAAGTATATATATGATAGGTCTTTTCAAGTTCGCTTGAATAAAATTCCAAAGAAATAATAAAACTTAAGTTTGTCGGCTACATATAACCAATTAAATATAATGTAAACTATTGTTAGTCAGCTGACACTAGATGCGTCACTTGGTCAACACTGTAATCCTTGAATGCCCAACCAATATTGTATTGCTCGACGAATATTGTAATGCTCGAGTGAACTCGGTTAGAACTGAAAATAACTTTATTCTTCTTCAATGCATGATAGAGCTTGGCATACAGTGGCTATGCTTAGATAGGATTAGACATATGTGTAAACAACACTACATTTGTGTTACCATCAATGACAATAAACAATTGAATAATTTCCATCAACAATCTTCCTCTTTGGCATTGATGGCAACACAACATGTTATAATACAAAGAATTATAGAGCAACATCAACATGAATATAATCTTATTAATGTCCTTAGCTTCACTTTTATTCTCATCCAGAAAACTCCCTCTGTCTTCACAATCACTGAAATACAAATTTCTCCCTCTTAAATCAATCTCTATTTTTGATAAAAAAATTTCCCTCTATCATCAATAAGCTTCTCTTGAATATTCTATTAATAATTTCTTTTGCATGACATAATGATCTCTCCCTATTTGACAACCAATGCTAGAGACACCATCCAATATATATACAATGAAGTTGTAATGTACCTATTTGTACTGATTCATATGCAATGACCTCTGACAATCTGAATCAACATGTTAAATCTATTTTGTAGCTTAGTTGATGCATCACTAAGATATCCATTAATGAGTCTCGGTTTGGGGAATCACCACTATATTTCCTCTAAGATACAAAAAATCATCCTTAGGTAATGGTTTGGTGAATATGTCTACAATTTGTTCTTTAGTATTCACATATTCCAACCTTACTTCCTTGTCCTGAACCAATTCTCTCAAGAAATGATACTTATTGCAATGTGCTTAGTCTTAGTATGCATCACAGGGTTCTTTGAAATGTTAATTGCACTCGTGTTGTCACAGTAGATAATGACTAGTTCTTTGATTTCCTCCATACCTGACAAAAACTATTTGAACCATATGATATCTAAAAAATTTACTACTGTGGCAACATAATCTGCCTCTGGTATAGACTGATAAATGTAATTTTGTTTCTTACTGGTCCAATAAACTCACCTCTTACCAAGAAATAATCCTCCACCACTTGTGCTCTTTTTGTCATCAACGCTTCCTGCCCAATCAGCATCAGTTAAATTCTTCAATAAAGTTTCCTCCTTTCTTAGACAATAATCCATAATCTTCAGTACCCTTAAGATATCTCAGAATCCTTTTGATAGCCATCAAATGATTCTCTCCAAGATTAGCCAAAATCCTTGCAACAATACCAACTACTAATGCAATATCGGGTTTGGTGTGAACAATATATTGAATTTTACCAATCATGGATCTGTAGGTAGTCTTATTTACCTCGTTTGAATCATCATGCTTAGAAAAGTTATGTCCAGTAGACATAGGTGTCCCAACTGGTCTAGAATCTTCCATTCCAAATTTCTTTAGTGTCTCTCTGATGTATTTAGACTGAGTAATATAAATACCATCATTCATTTCATGAAATTGTAAACCAACAAAGAATTTGATTTCACCAAACATAGACATCTCAAATTCCTTACTCATAGATTCAGATAATGCTTTGCATAAATCATCATATCCAGTAAATAATATATCATCAACAAATATTTCTGCTAATAGTATCTTGTTCTGAGGTCCTTCTTTGATATACAAGCTACTATTGTCATTAGTTCTCTGAAATCCAATACTTATAAGATAACCATGCAGTCTTTCATACAAGGCTATCAAAGCTTGCTTCAGTCCATACAAGGATTTGTACAATTTGCAAACCATATTTGTAATTTCCTTGCCAGGGAACCCATAAGGAATCAGGTCTTATGACCAAAAATTGCAACTAACAAATTTTTTTTATTTTTTTTTCTAACATTAAATCATTACTGCTTCACATAACATTCCTTAAGGTTCCCTTAATGAATTCTTTTGCTAACATATTAACATTACTTATCCAAATTGAATTTCGTTTCCTTTCTTTACTTTCACATTTAGAACTTAAGAGATAGGGTAAGAAAATAACATTTCATTTACAATTATATTCCTTACTTTATATACTAATTCCATTTC